>VZSF01000867.1:385313-523379 GCA_013398295.1 Chionis minor
CCCCCCCCCCCCCCCCCCCTTTGGAGTCAAAGTACAGATCTCTGTTCCCTTCTAGTGATGCTTTGTGATGTTAATAATTCCTCCTTCTTGAGATCCTTCAGAATGGCTAGATGATGCCCAGCCTATCTTAGAGGGGAAAAAAATATGGAATGTTTACTTAAAATAGATTAAACTATTTTCAATTCAGTATATTTCTCATGATTCGAGAGCAATAGAGAGGCATTAAGGAGCTAGGAGCTATTAAAAACCAGCTGAGACAGTTTTAAATAAGCCCTGGTGCTTTGCCGTGTTCTGATGTAAACTGGTCCCTTTTTTCCTTCCTCTTCGCCTGCCCCAGGCCCTTGCCTTTGCCCTCATAGAGCTTCCTTGGAAGTAAGATTATCTGAGCACAAGCTCTAGGGCTTGGTCTGCCTGCCTGCTTTACAAATCTAGAGACAGACTGTGCTTTACAAAATGGAGTTGTGCTGCAGATGGGCAATTGCCTTTTCTTTTCAAGAGGGTGAAATACTTGCAAAGGCCTGATGTTTAGTGATAGAGATATATGGAAATAGTATTCAAGTTTTGAAATTTTTGAATCAGAATATTCCTTGAGCTGAAAGAAAAGTACGCGCCTGGTACTCACTAGCTATTTAGTTAAATGAACAAGTCCAAGGAGCGTGTGTGTGTGGGGAAACAAACTCTTCAGTAAAACCTTGTCATCTCCTGTTGCCTCTGTTATCACAGAAGCAGGGAGGAAACACTTGTGCTTTGCTAGAGCTTTGCTGTGCCTGTGGTATGGCGCATCATCAGCCTGCAGGAACTCAGGGTTCAATGTTTGCATTTTTAATCGACAAATCCCCAGTTCTAGCTACAAGCTCCCTCTCTCTCTCCTTTTAGGAAATTTAGAAGATGGGCACAACAACATGCAGTATGCTTTGCAAATACGTACTGAGAGACCTGCTGTTTCTCTGTGTGTGAGTTTTGTGTGTATGTGTAATTATGGAAATTCACAAGCCTTCTGGGCAGGTACAGAACCTCCAAAGAGGGTTTTTTTGGTGGGTTTGTTTTTGTGGGGTTTTTGGTTTGTTTTTTTTTTACCCGGTAACCCCCTTCTCACAAAGTGAGATGGATGAGGCCATAAAACCTTAAAGGACGAAGGACGCTGCATAACTTCAGTGCATTTTCTCAGAAAACAGCAGTAATGCGTCTGGACTGTATTATATTTTACCAGGTTTGTTCAGCTACATTTAAGCAATGACAGAAAAAAGACAGTACTCTGCCTTGAAAATATTTTCAGGAGAAAGCAACCTGAAGTGCCTGGAAACCAGCATATATCAAACTGTGACTAGGCCCTGGAGAGTTCTTAAACTGTTGGTTTTTTCATAACTTTTCTCTCATGGGACTTTTGTTGAATTAAAATCTTCTTGAGGAGAACTGCATATGAGAAATGCGTCTTGTGGTCTGCTTGTTAATAGAAAAGTTTTGGTAAAATACTGTAAGTTATTAGCTGCAGATTTGTTGTTGGAGATTATCAAACCATTTATAGAGGTTAATCCTGGATTCATTGTAAAGAAAAGACGGAAGTAATAACAATGCTGTGGTATTAATGGTTAGCTTTCAAAACTGGAAGGCAGCGAGATCTGAGGCTTTAAACTTGGCTCCACAACTGACACAGCAAACTAAGTCCATCTATCTTACAGTTTCGGATGTCAAAGGACGGATAAACTGTTTTCTGTGGAAATCTACAGGTTATGGACTTGTAGCAGAAATAATTGGGTGTGTTTATAAGTTTGTGTGGCATTCGACTTTCCTATTCCTCTGGCCTTCCAGCATGAAAACACATTGCAATGTTTACTCAGGGGTTTTGTTTAGCCTCAGCATTAGTTTCGTGTATCAGCTGAGTTTTGCCTTTTGATTTTATTTGAGGCCAAATTTTTGGCTTATTGGTTTAGTTGCCTTATTTCTTCCCCAAGTATCTCACCATTACTTTTTCTTCCTCTCACTTGGACCCTCTCCAAAACTTATTAAAATCAATAGATTATTTCTACCTGCTATTAAATGAATTCATTTTAAAGAGAACTGAAAAAATGTATAAAACTGTCACATTATATCAGCTTTACATATTTATGAAGGGACAGTAAACTTATTATGCATGATAACTTGTATTCAGTGTAGATCTGTATTGTAAATTAGTTGAACTACAGTTTATTAGTACTGAACAATTACTACTGGTCTTTACTCTGTGTTTGGAAATAGCAAACCATGCTCAGTATTATTATTCTCCAGCTTGAGTTCTTTGCATGTAATATTATCCCTACTGGAATGATTTAATTGCATTTTATGTGGTTGTGAAGCTTGAGTAGTATTGTAGAGGTAGATTTCAGGACAGTAACGGTTGTGTGATATCTGTTTTAAGCTGGTGGGTCTTTTATTAATGAAATCTTTCTGGACCAAGCATGCTACATTTTGTAATCTTTAACACTTTAAAATGCACAACACATTTCATAACAGTAGATAATAACAACATATAATAATAACAGTGTGAAATATTAAGCCTATTCTGGAACCTAAACAATGTGGAGCTAATAGATGAAAATTATATTTGTCCACGTGTACAGAGATAATTTTTCCAATTTGTACAGGGTAGGAGCAGACTGGTAGATGTTCAGTGGGAGGTAGGAAAACTCCTTTGGGCATTCAGTGTCATCTCTGGAGGGAAGCAAAGAGCTTCTGCTTCAGCCTCCCTGTCTGTGCTTCTCCACCAGCTCTGTCAAATCTGTAAACCATCTTATTCAAATTACACCAACATCCAAAATATTGCGCTTAACCCTGTTTGATGTGACCTGAAGTCAACTGAGTTTCATATATGTGGTTTTGCCTAGCAGGGGTTCATCTTAATTTTTGAGTACTTTAGGAATAAACACATTTATAACACCTAAATTTCACCTGTAGACTTGAGTGAACTGTGCAGTTGGATTGGAAACCTTCCTCAGAGCTGGAGTAATTTCTGAGGCTCAGGAGCTCTCAGAGAACACTTGTTCTAAAATGAGAGAAGGCTCCCTTTGTCCACAGGCCTTCTCAGCAAGGACTGTTGGATGGACTCTATTCAAAATGGAAATATCCTGAGTTTGTCACAGACTTTAACTTTAATGGGACTATTTATGCACATCTATTAATTTTTCTATTCCTAGACTGACTGACTACAGCACAAGACTACAAGATCATTTAAGTAGTAAAACATCAGTGTCACTTCTTACTTCAAGACAGTTTTGTGTTAAAAATTTTTGTTTTTCATAACAATTGGACTAAAGCAACATGAGAAACAGTGTATTTCTTCCCCCATTTCTAATCTTCCACCCTAATAATTAAATTGTTATATCATTAATTTTGCCAGGGAATAGTTACATTTGCATCCCAAAAAAACCCCCTTAATATCATGTGGTTCTAGACTAAATTTATTTTTATGTGTCAAAAATTCCATCATTTAATCTTTTCATAATCATGGCCACAAATGTGTCTTTGCTAATCCATATTTGAATGTTTTGCATAGATACAAGTGACTTTATATATCATTCTCCCCTATCTTTTAAAGACCTTCTTAGTTTTAAAATAGACTTAAATACAACCTTCTGCAATTACTTTTATAATTCACTTTTACAATTAATACAGAGACCATGTAGTATGTATTTTGATGGTCCATACCTTAATTGCCTGGCAGTTATAATTAATCACTTCAAAACAGTATTTACCTGCATATTTAGAATTTACATCAGTTAAAAATCTTTTAAGGGTTTTAAATCATAGTTCAGGAGTTTACTAACCCCAGTCTAAGGTCAACAGGAAAATGCAGTTATATTTTTCCACACAGAGTGCTGTTCACTGAGACTTGCAAAGATCTGGTCCTGGCTGACACCATCTCACCGCATCTAAAATTAATTTAAACTCGATCAATCCTCTGGTTCAGAATACTTATCTGTATCTAATCCATTCTCCTCTTTTTATGCATGCACATGCATGTACAGTTTCTGTGAGCATGAAGGAATGAAACAGATGGCTTTAACAGCAAGATTTTCCACCGACTTCTATTCAATATAATATTTTCACAGGAAAATAATCCCTCACATGATTTATTAGGTATTTCTTGAACAGGAAACCTAGTAAGTATCCAAGTCATCTTCATTTCTTCCCCAAATATGTATTACGTCTTCCAAATACAACACTTAGTAATTTTCTGAGGAAACAGCCTTTTTTGTAGTTGTCGCCTTAATAAGAATATTGCTTTTACTTTTTAACTGCTTCATTGTGAGTTTACCATAGGCATGTAAAACATAAATCAGTTTCTATACTGTCACCTAGATTGCACAGAACAGCAGCATAGTCTAGCAGAAAGAGTTTGCTTATAGCAGGCAGTTTCAACAGGGTGGTGTTCATTGAGGATGAGCCCACTCTAGTGCCAGTTTTTCTTCTTCCACACAGAGTTGCGCAGAAGTGAAGGAATGACGGAGCAGGCATGATTTATAATGTGGGTTATATTAAGAAGCAGAGAGTATGCACTGCTAACTCCTACTAATGGCTTCATAAAGCTGCAGTTTTGGCATGCGCTTTCATTGATTTAAAACAAACTAATCCCAGTATTCTCGTCTTTGCTTTTACGGGTGGTGGAAGAAGCCAATGCCATTAAGCCCCAGTCTTACATCTTAAAAGAGAAGCATCGGCCCCATGGAAACTCCTCTCCCAGAGGACTGAAGAGGCTTGACATATGCAGTCGATGGCGGCAGGTCTAGAGATTAGCCCAAGTGTTACTCTGAAGAATCACTCTTTCTGGCATGTTTCCATAGTCTCCCAAAGGAAATGCAGTCAAACGTTTAACCAAAGTTAATCCCTTCCCCAGTTACGATTGCACAGCTGAAGCTGTAGCAGAGCGGGTCACTTACTCCAGTCCATACAGAAAAAAGCTTGATGTACGGTATATGGAAACCTCAGCAGTTCTGAAACTTCTATTTACTTTCAAAGTGATATTATCTGGGATACGAAAATATTGTTTTCCTTTCCAACAGCAGCAGGAAAAATCACAACTTACTTTGTGTGCTATAAAGCATTTTAATGGTAAAGGCTAATAGAAAACACTTTTTAAAGGACAAAGTTCAGCCAGGGTAACTCACTTGGAATACTCTGAATCGTACTAGTAATATCACTGTTGAGAATAATATGTATATAAGAGTTGAACACTTAAATTTTGGGCTGATTTTGTTTGACTGAAAGGGCATTGCTGTGGAACTTTGTAGGGACCTGTGATCTCTAGCATTTGTTTTGTGTTTTTTTTTCCTTATCTCATGTGAATTGAAATAAGAACCTAGAATAAGCACTATTTAATTTTAATGACTTAGTTAAACAAATGCATTTTATCGTTTCATCAGGTTTATGGATTTTTTTTTTTTTCTCCATCACTGAGCTGTACAATACAAATATTGGTTTTGCAGATAAGGAATTCAATTAGCATTTCAAAGGGGTCAGATTCACTCCCTCTCATAGCAAGTTCTTATTAGCTTATTTGGGATGATTGGGAGCCTTGATCAAATTAAATAGTGTAACAAAATTAAGGGACATACATAAGGAAAGAGAGGGTAATGTTTTATTTTGATATGATACGAAAAACCTTCATAAAAATCATTCCAGAAGCTTTTCAAAATTTGGGGAACAGAGTATTCATAAATATCAGCATTACCTAAAGGAGGTAACCGCATGCATTGATATCTAGAATATTCAGATTTTAGGACAACTTTTAAACCTGAAAAAAGATCCCTATATGCCTTAACTTTTATGCTTCTAATTAAAATTAGAATTTAATTTGTAGTGCATTTATTTCTTGCAAAAGAGTTAAGTTTGCAAAAATGGAACTTACTCTGTTTTAAATATGCTATGTTTAGAGAAGTCTGGGATAAAATCTTTGAATCTCATTTAACTGTGATTATTCCTGACTGTATTTTTAAAGTAGTAAAAAGACATGGAGGAAATGGCCTTGCAAGAGTTTACCTGAAGAACTCTTTACCTCGAGAACTCTCTCTTTCCAGAGACTTGGCATACCCTGCACAAAGAAGCAGTATGGTCCTGCTGCATATTCCAGCCCAAAGACCTTGGTGGCCTTTGGCCACCCTGCCAATGCAGCCCGTAAAACGGTATGCCATTGTAGTTATCTGTCCCAGGAGAAGGATGCAGATCCAGTTGAATCTCACCTAGTGCAGGCTGAGAGGCTATGCACAACTTCCACTGCACTCCTCTGCCCTCTAACTCCCAGCTGGGAATATGAGTTGTGCCAGAGCACGGAGAGGTTGGCCCTCCTTCTTCTAGCAAGACATAGGTTTGAAATTGCCAGCACTGGGACTCCTACACCATGCAGTAGAGTGAGCTTCCAGTTTTATTTGCTCTGTCAGCAAAGAAGAGGGGATCCAAAAGTGCCATCTTAAAGCGGGTAGAGCTGCACGTGAAGGAGTGAATTCTTTCTAGCAGAAAAGGCAAATTCAGCTTTTATTTTATTGAGATGTTCTGTTTGTTTTAAAGCTGCTTTTTATAACAAGGAGGGGATGAGAGGGGTACTGTTCCTGCAGAAGTTTCTGAAAAGCTGAATATGAATAAAAACGAGCGATAGCACTACTCAGTAGTTGCACACAGTAATACAGGAGGCAGTAGATGCAGTGACCAGACAGCAAACTCAAGCACTTCTGACAACTTACTCCCGTCCAGGTGGAGATTAGAAACCATCGCAGCACAGGCAATTCTCCCAATGCTCTTCCTCAATTTTTCTTCTTATTTTCAAATGTGTATTTTCCATGTAGTTAATAGAGGTTTGACTCCTTCCCTACACTGACTCAGGTAATATATATCGATATTTTGTAAAACGCCTCACAGTTCTGATGTCCATGTCTAAGACATCTTTCAATCACCTGACAGTAATATCTGCTAAACAAGAACTTTCTCCTAAGGAGAAAAAAAAAAAAATGTGTAGCGTGATCTTTGAGATTTTTAATGATTTTCAGGGGTTGCGACTTTGCTGAAAATGAGTGCAAAGTAGCACAAAATATGCAGAACTGCTAGCTGGCACAAAGATTTATGTAACTACTACTTACCTTAGCATGTGTGAGTTTTGGCTTCATTCGGCTTTTGCTTTAGTGGTGACCTACCTTTCTAGCCGTGAGTTTAGTTTGTAACAGCATGATAACCTTGTTAAAATGCAAAATATGGCAGTCTGTCTTCGATGCTGACTTCAGATTAAATTCAGCTTCTGTGTAGGAAGATACGACTCTTACAGACTACAAAGCAAATGTAGTCCTACTGGTTCTTGACTGCTCTATAATAGGAGCTAATGTCCCAAGTTTGCTTCAGAAGTTCTGTCTTGAAGACAGCAGATGTGTTGCTAAAGCCATCTGGCTCTTTTTTTGAATATAATTTGTATGCCTATAAATAATCACCATGCATATGGGCTGCATTTCAGCCGTGTGTTCCTCAAACTATGTAAGTTAAGATAATTTATTTCTTCTAGGCTTGCAAAGAGCTTCTGCCATACATTCCTGTCCTCCTCTTAATATTCTTCCAAACTACCAGAGTAAAAAAGCAACTTATGTGTACTAAGAAGCCAGAAAAGTTGATTAGACAGGGAAAACTAAAATACCTCTTTAGGCTTAAGCAATCACTGACTTTTTTTCAGTATTTTCCAGCATTTAAAGTAGCAATTTTGAGTCCCAGAGCTGATTCCAATCTCAAGTCTGCACGTGTGCATTAAGAAGAAAAGTGCTAGAGAAGGGTTGCAAACAACCTCAGTCAGCAATATTATTCTTCTGAAATCATTTCTGCAATGTGAAAAAAAACTGATGTGTGAACTCTTGCTCACCTTTCCATTCAGGATTCTCTTACTGATCAGCTGCATAGTTATGACTGATATGCATAGAAAATTTCCTAAGCCAGCACTAAATTTGGCTTTGCTCTAAACTGAAAAAAATCTCAAAAATTTATAAAATAAATATTTAAATTTACTTGTGTTCTCCTTTATGAGCTAGTGTAGTTTTGCTGTAGAAATTTTCAGTCTATATTCTTTAGCAAAAAAGTAATTTCAATACCATTTGTTCATGTATAAGATTACTTTTCTGAGTATCATGAATAAGGAAATAAAAATGAATGTCATTGCATCTCAAGTGAAAGGAAACTCAGTTTTCACACTTGATAGCATCAGCAGAATAAAGAATTCACACAACCTTTTCAGAAGACGGTTTGAAAATGCCTGGTATTTATTGAAAAATAGCAAAAAGCATTGTTACATGACTACTTCTAAATGCACAAATGATTCATAGACTGCTTACCTTCCTATAATCCACAACTAATTGTCTTTAAAAAGTTAATATTTTTCCCCACTTCTAGGATGGTGAATGATACACCTGGCATTGCAGACCTGCCTAGGACCTCTGTGAGGAAGGGACAGGAGATTCTTGTTATTGTAGGGTGCAAGCATCTTCAACTCTGATGTGCGGTTCCAGCTCAGCATCAATTTATGTGCATTCTTAAACAAAGCATGTAAGCTGTGTTTTGAATTCAAAATAAATGCATTTACAAACTCAAAGCATCACTTAGATATAAGAATTTTGTAGAAATAGAGGTGCAATGCTAAGTATTTTAGAGATGGTTTAGATGTTTAGCTCAAGAACTTCAACTACATTTTTATTTTCATTTGCTTCAGTATGTAACTAAGAATGTCTTGCAAGTCAACTCAGAAAGTCAAATAAAATCTATTTCTTAGTAAGATGCTATGTAAATATTCACTTAAAGCTCACACATGTAATGCAAAAGAATGCAATATTCCACTTACGCTTTCACTTTCCTTATAACATACTGGTTTTCATGATTAAGGTTGTCTAGCCTTCTGAACAAATGCTTACAAACTGACAAATGTTGATTCAATGGGAGTGAAACACTTGTGTGTGTGTGTGTGTGTCTGTATAAATTTGTTTCTCTATGTAAGGCTTTTGAAAGGAAAAAATTCTGAAATGTATGGTAGCACTCCTGTTGGTAACCATTTAAAGACCCTCCTGGTCACGAGCTTTGGTTTCCCATGGTGGTGCTGGGACTGTTGGACTTCTGGTCATCCTAGGGTGTTTTTTCCGGTAAAAGAACACTTTTTTTAATGTCTTTACCTATGGCGCCTTGACATTCATCACCTGCTGCTTTTTTTAGACCTTTAATCTTGCAAATAATTGTGTGGGATAATAGCCCTACTGATGTGTCACTAGGCTACGAGAGACAGTCTTATACCTTCTTAAGCTTGCACATCATCTTATTCCCTGAGGACTGAAAATCAAGAGATGCTGAATAAGATTTTAATCTGTTTTGAATGGTGAATTGTATTTCACAGTTCTTGTCAGTAACTGGCATGAATATGCATCAATTGCTGTGGGAGATATTTAAAATAAGGTAATTTGGGTTGGACATGGGGGGAAATAAGCCAAAATCTCCAGAATGTGAGTGAACATTTGTTTTAATGTATCAGAAAAGTCTTATTACTTGGAGATTTACTTAGTCTCAGAAGTCTGATATGCATTATGTTTTTAGCTTTGATCCAAAACAACGAGTTTTCTATAGCTATGTTTTCTTGAGAGCGTAAAGTTCAGAAGCAACTCTGAAAAATCAATTTTAATATCATTTGTAAATCTGGAATTCTGACCTTTAGCCTTAACTTATGCTCAAGAGGTACTTAAATATTTTTTTTGAAGTTTCTGAAGTTCTACTTGTGCAGAATTTAATTCTGACAAATGATGGAGACTGTCATTTACAAGCTTGCTGTGTTACCACCTTTGCGAATTTCCCATAATATATAGATGGACACGGAAGCCATGAAAAACTGTCCTAGCATCCTCCACAGTTTGAATGTGGCTCTCGGGAGTTGAGCTGGGATGTTGATCCGTTGATCTGCAGAGAGAGTGACCACTGTAAGAGTAGAGACCGACATATCTCTGCTGAGACAGTGATGAGAGAAGTGCAAGTCACTGCTTCAACCAAGGCTTGGAGTATCTCAGTAAAGTGGTCCTTCCTTTTGCCCTCTGTGAAGCTTTCCTCAGCCTGCCTTAGGTACTAGTACCACAAAGAAGCAGATCTAGGACAATACATTTACAGACATACATAGATTATTTTAAAAAAAAAAAAAAAAAAAAAAAAATTAAGCCCATCATCANGAATTTTTACCTGTGACTGAAATACCAGAAAGAGTTGTGCTACGCTGTGTGATGCAGTTAAAGCTCTGAAAGGGTTCTGTGGTTGCTTGTTTAAGGTTTTCATGTCTAGCTTGGATGTTGAATCCTGATAGAGAGACAGTATTCAAGTGTCACATAGTCATTCACAATATCCATCTGGTTTCTTCCATGACTGGTTTTCTGTCTTTCTTATAAATATGATGCCTACATCCTGGGAGCCGTATGAAGGATACGGACTTCAATTAAACTGGAATGGCTAGGCTGCTCAAAAAGGTGAGAATGGCTAGGCTGCTCAAAAAGGTAAAGGTAGAAGACAGATAAGGTGTGAATCTATCTTTCTAATGACTCATAGTACATGTTGATCGGTAAATTAAAAAAAATACAAACACATGGTAGAACCTGGTACTAATACTTTTATCCTTAACATGAAATGCATGTGAGAAAATCTTAGAAAAAATGAATCCTTCTGATCAAAGTTATGTACAGGAGCTTTTGAAAATTTTTCATGTAATTTTTGTTGTTTATCTCCAATGAAAATTCTGAGTTGTCAAGAAAAAGTAATCAGATATACTTGATGAAAATCATATAAAGAAAAAAAATCATAAATACTCTGTGCTGCTGAAAGCAAAACCTATAAAGAGGAGTGATTGGATGATTCTGCCAATGCTACAGCTGATCATTTTGCATGCACATTTTAACTAAGATAAAAGAGGATAAAGTGAATTAAAGGGTTTTTGTTGTTTTCTATTTGTGGGTTTTGTTTGTTTGTTTGGGGGGGGAGGTCATTTTTTTGGGAGGTTTGTCAGACCTTCAGATCTACTTTTAGGATACTATTCAAACAAAAGTCAACTAGGCACTTATTCTTGAGATCCAAAGCCTTGTGAAGCCTGATCTCCTCTGAGTGCACCACAGCCTGCCTTTGCACAAAGGGTGGAGGCGACAAAGGGTGGTCGTACATCTATTAAACAGCACTTTCCAAATACCCAGTGAAATTCAAAATAGCTGTTTCATTGATAATAGCTTCATGGTCAAAGCTAGAATTCCCATCTCCTTCCACTTTCTTCCCATGACTATAAACTGCCTGAAAATGTTTATTTGATTAGACTTTGTGGTTTCATTTACTAAACATCTGTACAACACTTGCATCTAAAACCCTTTGAAACCTTCTTGCCTCCCTCTCAAATTCTTTCTGTCTTATTTGCTTTGCCTTGATTTTTGTTGTGCTGTTGATTTCTGTTTGGAGCAAATAGAAATAAGGTTTTTGAAAACCATAAAATGGTGGATAGGAGTGTGACCATATTTTTAACTACATCTCTCATCCTCCACCTTTGTCACTCTGGATGTAAGTGTGGTGAAATCAGACTATCAATATAGTACAGTATTATACTCTAAAACATCACTGAGACAATAGCTACTGATACTAACAGGGAGAATGAACATATATCCCACAAAACAAGGAATGGCTCTAACGAGAGCATATGTCGTGTAGATGCACTGTTACTTTCCTCAAGCTAAGAGTGCTTTCTCCTAGTTTTCTTAGGCCCTTCCAGATTGCAATCACTGAGGTACTGCTCCAGTGAAAATGCAAAGCTGGCTGGGTAGATGATGGAAATACTCTTCAGGATGGTTATGTTTGTCGATACTGTTTTGTTGCCTCTTCCTTCCTTCTGCTTCTGTCCTCCCTATGGCTGCACATTTCCATATGTCCTCTTAGGAGACTGAATGCCATTACGCAGACCTGTGCTTGCTTCTTGCTTTGTTCTTTTCAAATGGATTGACATCATAATTGTGGGGATCCATTGTACAGTACCAAAAAAATTATTTTACAGAACATATATAATATTTGCTTCATATATTAATTAGTTCATATTAAGCGAGGTTAAAGAAACTGGTGCTTAAAACACAGCCCCAAGTGGGAGAAATCCAGAGTGTGCAATTGAATGGTACTTTTACTGTGATGCATGGCAGACTGACCATCTGAGTCTTGTTTTTCAGTAAGTTAGCAATACATTTCCTTAAAAACCTCAAAATCTTATTCTATATAAAAGTAGCATTTCTAAGTTTAATTCAGAAGTAACATAACTTAAGCTATGCCCTTTTTCTGGTCTTATCTGCCCTGTCACCATATAAAATACCCCAGCATACTAATTACCTAGGGAATACACAAAAAATTTAATAGAACCTTGTTATCCTTGTAAGAACTTAACAACAAAGAAAGTCTATATATTGGCATTTGTTGCAACTTGGAGCAGCTAACACAAGGTAAGTGGTAGAGACATATCACGTCATCTTAAACTTGCAGGTTGCTGCATTAATCCCTAGGGCTGTCCTTGCATGCGCACTTGGCCTCTCATCCATGAGATGGGGTTCCTGTTATGGGAGCAGTGGAGCTGTTGTTTTGGAGTGTATGAATTCACAGACTCCATTAGGACTGTGGACAGTTTGTGGTTTACCTCCTGATGTTTTCAATCACTGCGATGGCCATACCATAACCTCCATTTCATTCCCGAGTAAAAAGCCCTCTGTTACTTTCTTATTTTTAACACTTTCTCTGTAGGTTTTGAGTCAGCCCCTCTTATTCTTGTCACTTCCCATTTCAGTGAACACTTAAAAGGCTGTTTTCCTTATTGAAGGAGGCCACACAAAGCTCTTCCCACGTGGTACAAGCTTATTTTTTAAAACTGTAAGGTGGCATCTTTTGCTTGCTTAAGTTACATGACAAAGTCGAGCATCAGAAAGTTAGGGTAAAGGAATTAAAATGATGTGCCTTCATAGTGCACCAAGTTCAGTAACTGATCTTTTTGTCTTCACAATTTCAGGAGCTTAGTAACACATTTTAATAATCATAAGAGATCTATAAGCCAGCTTGTGAAGTGACATTAGCACAAAGACCATATGGATGATTGTGAAATATCTTGTTGAATTTTTAGGAGTGTGAATTTGTCTAGAGTCATGTCTCCCTGAATACAAAAATAATTCCTCTTCTGTTCACTGTGAAGTCTTAGTTTCTAACAACACAAAGCTTTGCAAACTCTGTTTTGTAGATTTCTAATTCTCTCAAGTTCAGCCTTAATTATTAGATATAGATTTTTCTGTAAGGGACCTGAACATGCATAGCAATCTCTGTGCAGAACACTTTATTGGTGAGTGGAAAAAAAGTAATAAATTAATCAGAATATAAGGTCTTTGCAAAAAAGCAGATATTAAAGAGCAACTGTTTCAGTTGCTGTTTCTAAAGTAATTTTATTTGTAATCCAACCATCTACCTTTCAGACTTTCTTTACAAGCACAAAAATTTCCACTTTTATGTACACATGCCCTTTTCACTGTGTGCCCCTTTCAGCTGTTGATGAATTATTGATTTCTCCTGTCACAATTCTCTTGAGTTACAGTACTCATGATGGTGAAAAAGGAACAAGATTAATTATCTATTTATTTTTTGAATTGTGTTCCACTCTCTTTAGATTTTTTTATTTTCCCATAAGGTTATATGAAAGGGGTGTTGAAATGACCACAAGTATAGGACGCCAACCTGCACCCGAATTGGACGGTTCTTTGGAAATATCAAATAAATTGATGAAGATAACAACAGAATTTGGGAGCACATGTTTCTGTCAGAAGTCAGTTCTTCTTGTCACTGGGGGAGGAATAAGAAACCAAATGTTTACTAAGAAGACAATTTTATTGGTTTTACTTTAGGTTTTCAGTCAGCTTTTTGAAGCATAATCATGTTTTATAAACCTGCTGTGAGCTAATTAGGTGTGTTTACCTTTTATTTACAGATAGCATACCTTTAATTGAAGCAGAAAACAAATCAAAAATTAAAAAAAAAACCAACAACCCTAGACAGTGGTTTAAACTTGCATTATCAAATATCGGCGGTTTAATTTAAACTTCCAAGACCAAGGGTTTGGGGTTAAGTAGCTTTCCTCTTGCCATTGTACGTTTATTCATCACACACAGTCGTTGCCACTTGGTCCAGTGCTTCTGCTCAGGAACTCCAGTGAAGGGCAGAGCCAGTGGTGGCTGCATTGCTGCCAGCCTCCTGACGGCACTGGGAGCACTGCTCTAGGTCGGGTCTACCACCCACTCCCTCTAGCATCCTGGGTTTGACAGAGGCCAGTAATACTTCAGAAAAATACATGAGATCTTCACAGCATGCAGGTGTGAGATGCATTTGGTCTTTTTCTGTATCTGCTAGAAGCTGTCTTAAGACCTAGAGCATGTAATTTAATTTAAACTCTGCATTTGTACTATCTGTACTATATATCAGACACTTGGTATCCAAACACTAAGTTTTTTAAAAGTTTATGTCTTGCCTCAAACAGTCTGCATCACAGAGTTCTGTGATCTGTTTTTCGGCTAGGGAGAAACACAAAAAAAATTCTTATCAGTTTTTTCACTTCAAATGGAGTTGAATATTCACTGGTTCCTCTGTCTGCAAAGTTTTGGTGAAAGGGATTTTAAAAAAAAAAAATCCATGAACTGCTTTAAGTCTGTCTTGATTCATATCAATACTAGACAAAGTAAATACACATTTCCTAAAAGGAGTAATGTAATGCAAACAAATGTAATGTGTGCTGATTAGTGGATTGAATGATGGATACATTAAAAAGTAAAGGAATGCATTGATTATTATATGTGAATCAAATATTGAGCTTTCAGCCCAGAAACCTTTTTTAACAAAATCTTAAAGATCTTGTTTCCAGGTAATAGTAGATGCTATGTAATATCTGCAAGTAGAATATAATGTCCTTCTGCATTGAACTCCATAAACATCTTGTCAGAGAAGTGAATTGTTTAACAATCAAATGCAGGATGTGCAGGAGACTTTAGTCCAAGTTTATTGTTGTTTATGCAATCTGCAAATCAAATGATTCTTGGCATAATACGGGAAGAAACCTCAGTAAAAATCACTATTATGAACAGATGACATATGTTTGTGTTAGTAACCATGTGGTCTTGCATATTATCTTCTAAAGACTTTGATTTTCAGATCAGAAACAATGGAATAAAAGATAGTAGCATACTTCTTTCCCTCCTACCTGAATCAAATTCAAATTCATCATGATGTAGGAAGCATTTCCATTTTTTGTTCTTAGATGATTTCTATCACTGTAATGCAAAGGCTATTTTGAAATAATATTTTGGTTTTCGTATTTTAAGATACATAGAAAATAGGACCTCAAGAGAAAGGAGGTTACTAGTGCTTCTCCTGTCCCAAAACAGTCATGACTGTTTGTCAAATCCATTCTTGAAAACTTCTCTGGGAAATTTATTCTGGTGCTTAATGGTTCTTTCAACTAGGAAGGTTTTCCTACCTTAAATGTTTTTCCTACCTTAAATTTACCATGCTTCAATTTAACTCTATTGCTTCTTATATTGTCTGCTATAAATCTTAAAAGCAGTATAAACATCCTCTTGAATTTTAAACCTGTTTTTCAAAGAGATTATTAACCCCTTGCAGCCTGCTGCAAATTTAAAGCCAATTTTCCCTTCTATCATTCTGGTCTTCTGTGAAGTGCAAGATTGGGGTGGACTGCAATGAAGCCCAGCTTGATTCTTTTTCTTTTTAATTTAAAGTGAAACAGAGAGATCTACTCACTTGAGCAGATGTTTACCAGAAAGCTGCTCTAGTTCCCATTTTCCGTAGGTTTGTTGTGTTGTGAAACCATTTCATAGTGATTTTATCTAGACCACGTTCTGTAGCTTGTTTGAGATGGGCATGTAAGATACTGCTTTACTAAACTCAAGGCATATGGCATTTACTGCTTCTTCCCCAAGGAAAGCATATTATTGTGTCATAAAAAGAAAAGGGACTATCTTCTACAAAACTTATTCTTGACAAATACCTGTTGGCTGTTGTTCATTTAATTTCTTTTCTTAATTTGCAGATCATCTTTTTACTAGTGCAGGCAATTTCTTTCTCAAGTTATGTGAATATATATAAATAACATTTTATGTTATTGTTTCAAAGATGGTTTCACGTCCAGCTGCAGGAACGACTTATGCAAAATAATTGCATTCCCAGAGTTTTAGACAAAATCAGTCTGAAGTTTGAAAAGGATAGTTAACACTGAAGTTGAGCCCTTTTCACTCAATGAGACAGATGTTGTGCATTTGGACTTACGAGTTCCATGCCAGGTATGCTGGGTTCAGGCAGGGGGTGTTTATATTGGACATCTCCTGGAATCATTTTAAACACAGGCCTTGTTTAATTTAAGTCCACCAGGACTCTGTTCCTCTTTAGCTATTTTCACCTCTACACAAAGATTTCTAAGATCCTTGATTTTAGGCTGATTTGGGCAGATTCTCTCGCCTACTTCTCATAGGAGCCGATTCATTTTTCTTTTGCTGATGGCTTCTGGAAATATCGCCTAAATTTGATAAGTTGCAGGCTATGAAAAGGGATGAATGAAAAACACAAACCCATGGCTTCTGTGGGAGATAGTCTTCCTTTTTCTGATTTTTTTTTTTTTTTGGGGGGGGTGTGACTTAAATAATATTAGAGTAAATGGATATGATCTATCATGAGTAAGATTCTTTGATCCAAAAATCTGTTTGGTAAGAATCTAACTTATTTCCACATATATTTCTTATCCAGCCCTAAAAGGAAGGACAGCGAGTGCCTCAGGCCTCCACCTTTGCTTGGACAACAGCTCTTTTATCTCTCCTTCTTTCTTATAGATTTGAAAATTATTATGATACCACATAAGGGAATGACAACATCATGCTGTAGATCATGTAACCTCCAGAAAAGTATTTCTTTAAATCAGAAGTACTCAGAATATTTTATTTGGATAGTGTCGTTTATTGCAATTGCACCTTTTGTGAAGAATTTCTTTGTAAAGTTTTAGATAAAATTCATAAAAAGGTAGGCCTCAGCCATAAGATGTGGATCTGTATCCAAATCAAGAAACTGAGCAAAGACAACTGAGGTCTGAATCTATTTTGTTATTAATGCATTGGAGCAATAGTGACCCAGTACACTTGGGGAATTCAGCATGAGCAATAGGAATGACAGCCCAACTCTTTCATTAGTATGTGCAACTGACACAGTCATTTCATTCTTTCACTCGCCTCCAAGAGGTGATCCTTCAGTGTTGTTCTACGGATGTTGTACTTGATATTATGCAAAAAACCTTTTTACCTTTGAATGGTTATTTTTGCTCTGACAAAAGAAATCATTGGTTTGTGTTATTGGTAAAACCAAGCAACAGGGAATCCATCAGCAATCTTCTCTCTCTTGCAAAGCAAATGACATTGTAGCTATCCAACTATTCAATCTAGTATTGCCAAACCTAAACTACCCTGCCTGCAAATGTTAGACATTCTGGAATTTAAGGTCAAAATCTAGCACACAAAGAATAGAAATATCAGTCATAAGAGTCAACAAGGTCTCAAGGCTCAAGCAGAACATGAAACTGGACATGAAAGTAGACGTGAACTTTTACTGGGCACTAGTTACAGGTGAGAAAAACATTATTGCTGGAATCAAGTGGAGAGTCATCTTATACATTCAAGCTGCATGTTTCCAGACAAGGTACAAACAAGCTCAAAAGTTTTATCACAGAACTGTGAAAATATATCTTAGGATACTCACACAAGGGAAGGAATAAAAGGAGTTATCAATGAAAAATGTAGATTTTCCTTTTCATTCTTCCTACTTTTCTCTTACCATTCTCAATCCCAGTGCTTTGAATGTACTGAAATGTACTGAATGAAAGAGCAGGGTATCCTCATCCAAAATCATCATAAATGTTGACCTGGTTTTTCTTTGTCAAATCAGAATAGCTGTTATGCCATCCAGTTGGTGCTATTTTCACTTGGACACTTCAACTCCTCTCAGACTCTGAACAATACATGTACATATGGTAATTTGAGGGACATTTCTCAACTGAATTGTTCTAAGACAATACCATTTATCTGAATTTGCTCCCTAATCCCTCCAACTTTAACCCATACTTCCTTAAGCAGTCGTCCTTCATCTGATCTCTTGAACCCTGAAATTTCTGTCAAATTTGGAGATGAAGTTTTGGGGAAACAGCTCCATAACCATCAAGAAGGACGTAGCAGGCAGGCAGCTAGCCAGCCAGCACAAAGGAAACTGTTGTAGCTTCTCTTCCTCTATATCCCGCTTCTCGGAGTTTGTCTGCACATGGGCATCTCATTTCCTTGCAGTCACAGCAAGTGCTAAGAGGTGGCGCTCATGAGGGAGTGACAACTTTGCAAAGGTCATTCTAGCATGTGTTGTATTATAAATGGTGCTGTAGTCCATATTTGGATTATTCTGTGGATATTTTAACTGAAACACACTGAATATAATCTGAAGCTCATATGATTGGGGTTTTTCACTCACTCAATGTAGGCTAAAACTTTGTACACCAAGATGTTTTTACTTATTATTCCTATCAAGAGTTTTGTTAACACAAGCTCAGTTGAAGTTACTGACTAGATCTTTTTGGCCTTTCTTTAAAGGAGAAACTGCTGGGTACCGCCTAACAGTAGCTTTGATATACATATTGTTGTTATTGTTACAGGGGAAAAAAAAATACAAAAAGATTCACATTCTCCACCCATTTGTTCATGTAGTCATTTATACTCAAGAATATGTACAAAGACCAGCAGTTAGTCTTAAAATTGTGTCTTGGAAGCTTTTTCAAGTTTTTATCAATCTTCCAATATTTAAAAGATATTTTGTAGTCCACTGTTTATAAAAGATCATTTTGTACTGGTCTATAATATTGGCATTTTCATAGTATGTAAATTTTTTTTGTAATCAAACAGGCCAAAAGGAGAGGCATTTTTATTCTTATTTCTAAACGAATTTTTGCCCAGAATAGAATTAAGCCTGCTATTAAAAATATGGCTTTTACTTACAGTTTACATTTTTAGTTTTCCATGGCAAGTATTATTTATGGAAGTAATGTGGAGGAGTTTTTTGTCCCTCCTTTGGTTTCTTGCCAGTCTGTGGTCATGTTCACTTGTCCCTTATACCTTCAGACCATTTTCTTTGTGTTTCTCTGATGTGTGTCATATAAATTTTACTTTGAAAACTAAAATGTTTTGTTATATAGTAATCGAGTTTCTTTGTTTAAGAATGTCAAACAGTCAGGTTTTCTGTTGTTGAATATTATCATAACATCAATCCCCTCCCTCCTCCTTTCTCCGCTATACAACTTATATTTTCAGGCTTTGTTCACTTAATCACAAGGGAACCTCTTCTTTCCCTTTCTCCCGTTATAATTATTATTTTTGACTGTGTTCAGGTTCCAGCCTCATTGCAACCGCACACTGGAGTGGTGGCAGCTGTCACAGGTGCCTCTTTGAAGCCTGGAGAGCAAATACACCTAATGAAAAGGCTTGTATACCCTCTCTAAAGGTGTTTGTGGATCGATTCTAGCAATTTCGTATCTTTCCCATCTTTGTGCTAACTAGTGTTTCTCTTAAGCTTAGTTCCTCATCTTTTATGAGAGGAATGTTTTAGACCTACTGTGCATGTTGTTTGATTTTTGACAGACTTCAAATGCAACCTTTCTGGAACAAGGCTCACTTTCTGGCAAAGGCCCTAACATCAGACCTTTCTCAGATGATGGGAACAATAGCAATACCAAGTTTGTTTGCTAAGCTAAATTACAATTGATGATTTATTTTTCTTCCTTCCACTGTGATTTCTGGAATTTAATTCTCTTTTAACAAGTGACGTACATATGCTAAGGGTCTAGAAAAACTGTCAAAGGCTCAAATCCACCATTGCCAGTGACTTGTTTGAAAATAAGATTTCTTGAATATTTTATATAGTTCTTATCATTGCATAATCAAATTTTGTTAAAATAAAAAATGCCTTGGCTCCACCACGTCTCAGTCTGTTTCACTGTTCACAGCTTTCTGCTGCTGGTTCAGTCTGATGGCAGCTGAAGCTGCAGGAATCCTTGGACCCATTTGCAGCCAGGTTTTGTTCCTTTTAAGGCCTTCATAAGTTCAATTTTCTCTTCACAGCTCATGGTGGCAGTTCAGCTCACAATTCTTTTTGCATTCCATCTCTTCTTGCGGGGTGGGAATTACTATCTGCATTTAGTAAATGAGAAATCAAGGTTGCATTATGTTTTGTGTCACGTAGCAAGGAAAATGGGCAAGTTGGGAGAACAGCCAAAGAGAGAGTACACTTTGTAAATTAGTTTTTAATTTGGATAGCGTATAAACTACTGCTACATCCTTTCTACAATGCCTGAAGTGTGAACTTCATATGGATTTCTTTTTTTTCTATTTGGATATTTGTGAGTGTAAGGAAAACAACATTTAAAATTGCATCTATTTTTCATTCCCTTGCTGTCTGTCTTCTATAATGAGGCATAAAAATCATCAAATATCTTTCTTGTTTAATAGTTAATTATCTTTATCATTGCTCATTGCAAGTATGTTATATCTTTTCCCCTCTTGTCTCAGATTATTTATTTCCTGTGTGGTTTTGCATTCTAGAAATTTCTGAAATGTTTTTAGCTCAGTATCCCTATTGCATCTCTGAGATTACTGCAATTATCCACGAAATTACTGCATAATGCATTTTCTTCATGTGTAATGTGTGTGTATATGTTTGTGTGTATAAATATTAACTGAAAATATTTTCATGTTCACCTTTGGGGAATTAACTTTTACCCTAAAAAGGGGGTTATTTTAAGATCAGCATCTTATGGCTTTCATTCCTGATTTCCTAAAAAAAAATTTAAAAAATATCAAGGTGTGATAGGTGTACTACTATATACAATACAGCAGAGTTGTTGCATTAACCAATTTTATTGGAGTGACTACTTTCCACCTGTGAGTAGTTTCTCAACAACTCCAACAGCAGCAGACTGGCAGCACAAGCTCCGTTGAGAGAGAGGGTTTTACCTAGAAATGCACTTTTATTACACACTTATTGCAGTTGTTTTTATCAACATTAGTAATACACCTAGCTAATTCCAGAGCAAAATACTTTAATTTCCTATTATCTAACTTTAATTTAGCATAATGGTGGGTACTTAGGCAGACTTGCTCTATTTATACTCTTGTATTGATTGAGAACATACCCACAAGTGGTAAACAGAGGATGGGAAAGAGAACTAAAGGTGCAGGGTGCAATGTACAAAGAACCACATAAAACCATTCCCTAGGGAGTAAATGAGAGGATTTTAGAAAGTTTTAATGCTGCTTAGGACCTTTTTGCCAGAATAATACACTTGACAAAACACAAAGAAATGCATTCTTACTGGAATAGATGAAGTCATCTTATGAAACTGGGTGAAACCTGTGTCAGATGAACCAGCAACAAAGACTATACCTCAGCTTTTCAGTTGGGTAAATATAGTAAATCATTTCCTAGCAGAGTCAAATAGGCACATGACCCTGTGAACAAAAGAACTTTTTTTTTTTCCCCTGAGCTAGATTGCTTTGCTCTATGAGGTTTTATTCAAGCTGTAAAACCAGGTGAAAATGATTTCCAGTGAACTTGGCAAATTCTTTAATATTATGGCCATTGTTTCAGCCCTTTCAAGAACTCAGGAAAAAATGTAACTTGTCAAATTTGTTCTATCACTGAGGAACCCAGAAACATCAGTGCCCTGAGCCTCAAAAGATAATGCCAACAGCAAAATAGTTTAGGGTATAGTTACTGTTCAGTTAAAATACAGTTAAAACAAACCTTTAATGGTGTAGATGTAGAGTCCAATGTAATGCTGGATTTATATATTTCAGTTGATTTGTAACAAAACCATTATATAGGTTTCAATGATTGAAACTGAACCTAGAAGTTCAGAAAAGGATATAAATGTAATAAATCCTATTTATTCTAGTATGTCAAGACTTTAACAAATAAGTCTAATCAAAAATGCTGAATTAATTCATATTTAACCCATTTGCTGGAGCTAACTGTACCCTGTAGGGAGCAACTGGATTACTTCTGCATCAGTCACACAAAAAGCTTTGTTCTTCATTTGAGATGGATTTCTGTTTCATGTGTAGGGATGTAGAATGAGGAAATCACGTTCCCCAGAATACATAGATCTTTTATGTATTCTTTCTCGGTTACTTCGCTTTAGTCTGGGAGGCCAGGCCACATATGCTGTGGAGAAAATTTGTTATTTTAAAAAGCTTTAAGGACTCTTAAAATGTATATATCAGGCCTTTAAAATATTTTTAGGTTCTTTTATAGTCAGATGCATGCTTGAGGCAATCAAAAGACATAAGTATTAAAGTATAAGTCACGCAATAGTGGCTATGATGGTAGTGATGTGCAAAGGGCATATCATGATAGTGTAACCTTGGATTGTGCACATTGTAAAATATATTCTGCATGTTTACAGACTTAAATTCTGAAAATGTACAGAAAGGAATTTTCACATCTATCCTTTTTTTTTCCGTAATCACAAATGATTATCTGCACCTGTGTAAAAAAAGTTGTGAAATGGGGTTATAGTTAGTAGTAGAAAAGGAGACCTATCACCTCAGAATGCACAGTTTCTCTGCGGTTGTGTCTACTGGTAATTTGATATTCATTTAATCTGACTTTTATAAATTTTCTGTTCCTGTGTATTAAAGACTCGCTGAATTATGAACCTCAGGAATTAGCTTCCTTTTATTTTTTAGAGAGATTATCATATACAGGCAGCCATTTTTCTTCTCAGACCCCCTAATATGAAATCTATATACATAATGAAAAGCAGTATTTTAAGAGAGTTTTCACTCAAAAAAATACTTGGGAATAACCAGAAGGTTTTTGGTCACTTCATCATTGAAGGAAAATAGTACTTAAACCATGAAAAACAAAGGAAGTGTATGATTAACACCTTTGATCTACTCTCTTCAGAAGGCTTGCATTTAAAATACTGTTGTCTGATTAAGGAAGTGTATAAAGCTACTAGTCATGCTCCAAAATACTGTCCAACAGGAACAAAACAGATAGGGTTATCAGAACAATTAATTCTAGTTTGAGCCTAAAAAAGTTTCTTTTGTGATGTACAAAATGTAAGTCATCTGGATTTCATCCTAGAGAGAAAAATGGAAACACCATTTAAATTGCAGTAATTTGTATCATTATTTCTTTTTCGTGGAATAATTTTAAGGGTCTTGTTCTTATACGCCATCAAACTTTGGCCATTTAATAAGATAGCATATTTCTTCTCTAGACTGAGACTTGTTTCAAGACTGCAAAGGAGAAAAAGGAAGTGGCAGATCATAATGATCAGATTGAAAATGTTAGCATAGTTTAAACGTAAGTGGCATCTTTCAAGTGTGTAAGGTTATAAAGTCCCAAGAATTTTTCTTGAATTCTCATCTATTAGTGCAAGTATTTCAGTGCTCCAAAATTCCCTCAAAAATCCATTTTTTTCCTCAACTTTTTGTCTGTCAGAAGGTCAAATAGGCTCTGTGAAAAACTTTTGTGCAACAGCCAATAACTGAGTCTGCTATAAGAAAATCATGCTTTTCCCATACAAAGTAGATGCCATGATCTGAGATGCTCTAACACTGGGGTTTCTTTAATTTATAAAATTATTCTTATTATTTTTTTTGATTTTTTTAATAAGTTTTTCTTCGTTATAAGTTTTAAAAGTAGGTATGAGGAGTATGTACTTTACATACATAGGACACATATCCTTTTGTCTATATTGTTCCTATTCAGAACGTCGCATCTTGTCCTTCATCTGTGGTATCTGGATCTCCCAGACACCGTGCTGTGTTTAGATTGTATTTCATAGGAACTGTTACCAAATTCTTCAGTCAACTAATCCAATTGATTACTCACCTGAAATGAAAATAACTGCATTTGAGAATGAGATAGATGGTTTTCATGTCTTAGCATAAAACTAGAAGCATAATACAAAAATGTAAACAGAAGTTTAAATTATTACTTGAAAGTTCTATTCATGGCATAGAGACAAAATTTATGCACATGGTATCCTATTTATACATTTGAGTCACAACAAAACAAATTTGAGAAAGGATGAACGACTTCATTTTCTACATAAATAGGAAATAAATATTTTGTTTCATCCACACTCAAACTTAACTTCTAATGCCTCAGAGTGCCTTTTCTGTTTTCAGGCAAAGCTTTTTCTTTCATCCAAATGTTATCTATTTTTGTGGTGCCTCGAGCTAAGAAAAAGATGTTGCCATTGTACCAACAGAAATACAATTTTTAAATATAACTACTGTGTAAGGTATGACTGAGGAGTCTGTGCCAGGCGTAGTTTTAAATTCAGTTCTTTCTGCCTTAAGAATGAGATCATATATGTTTATTAAATGTTATTAGCAATATTTTTGTCTCCCCTGTTGAAAACCTACACAAAGTCAGTGATAGCACCATACCATGAATTTTCATTGCATGTAACTACTCGACCCTTAGCATTAGTGTCACTATTGTGAAGCAACTCCAGTCATTGAAAGGCAAAAAATGATGCTTAGTGACTCTGATCAAATTTTGATGTGCTGCTAGGTGGCTTTTTCATTCAAAAATGCACACATTTAAAAACAGCACATAACAATGAGTTGGAGCAAATGTCCATTTCTAATAATCCCCTTTTTTGTACAAATTTAGTGCTTTTTGCTAGGTGTGAAAAGGCTGTAAGAATGTAACACTACAAAATTCTTATTCATATTCCAAGCTAATCAACATATTTGTTGTGCCTGTATCGTCGCACAAACAAAAAGGATGTTGGCAAGGCTGGTTCATGGAGACATTACAGAGGAGGGAAAAATAAATGAAAAAAATAAAAAAAAGATATTGAGCATTTCTGGCCCAATGGTATCCTGCACAGCTCAGAGGTGTCAATATCTGATTTAAAAGGCTGAGGATGGATAAGAAGACCAAAACAGGCATGACATACCGTAGCCAAAGCAGAAGCAGCTAATTGCAACGCATCAGGAACACGCAGGAATTAGCTGTAGCAGCAGTGTCAGCAGCAGTGGGTGTCTCTTCCAGCCTCTTCACACTCAGGCGATGCAACCCATCATGCAACCGAGGTAGAGCTTGGGAGAGGAAAGCACGGGACAAGACTCTTGCAGGAAACTCTGGTTCTTATGGGATTATTTATGCTTCCTAAACAATTCTAGTTTTTTATTTTGGCACATCCACAGTAGGTTGTAAATGCTGAATACAAATCTGTGTCTGCAGCTGCTGCTTTTGTTTTGCAAGCTTCAGAGTGATATTTCCATATGATAGTTGCAGCTGAAAATGGATGGCATTCATATTCAGACATTTCTTGCCACAGCCTTTACCTTTTGCGATGCTAAATGCTGCTCTTTGCCACCCAGGGAAAAGTGTGTTTTTAGAGATTAATGTGGATATTTATTCGTGCAATTTAGATTAACCCTAGTGGGAGCCTTCTGGAAATGGCTCGTGTTTCCACAGCTGACTTTTCACTTTGCCCGCTATCAGGAGTAGGTAACAATAGTAACATTTGCTACCACAACTTTTGACGATGGGTGTCCAGAAGTATCACTCGCAGGCCACTTGCAATGTACCTGAAGAGACCATCCCAAAAGGCCTCCCCACCCACCCTTCCCAGCAGCAGCATTTCACCCTTCCTTTAATGGTCGGGCCCTGTGTGTCCACTGGGGTGGGCCAGGGCTGGTGCTGGCGAGCGGCTCTGGGGCAGACCCCTCCTGAACACCCCACAGCAGACCCCAGTGACCTCCCTGCAGGGATGGTGGGAAGAAGTTGCAAAGGTTCATTTCCACTTCTGAGCAATGGCCAGGGTATTGTCAAGTTGCCCAAAGCCTCCCGCTGCCCTACACCATGCTCAGAGGTTTGAATGACTGAAGAAAAGTGCCGGCAGTGGTGCTTGGTCTAGAAGTGATGATGCAGGAGAAGTGCTGGGACCCTGCCACGCCCATCTCAGCTCACCCCTGGGAATGAGAATTAGCCAAGAGCTGCACATAATTGAAGGAGCCATTTGCAGTGCAGGGAAGGTCTCATTGGGTCCCAGTAACACCAGTACAGCTGTGGGGAGTCCTGAGCATCACCTACTGGTCCCCTTGAAGAGGCACTAATAGGCATAGAAATACCTTTCTTCTATAGAACCCTCAAAAGTATGTGGGCAGGATGTGTCTATGAAAGGAACTACTCATTAGAAAAAGGCAGCCTTAAGTTTTCAAGTGGACTGTGGGCACATGCTCCCCCTAGTCAGCAAAACATAGTAATAATTAAAAAACCCAACAGCGTTACTAGATCGTACCTGCTGCAGCTTAGGGCACCTCTAGCTAATTCTTTGAACAAATGAGAACAGCTCTTTCACCTCCCCCATACATCTTAGATTTTTATCCCTGCTGTCTCCATTGTGTTTCTGCACTTACTAGTAGCAGCCGTTAGGATCCAACTTGTGGGAGGGAAACATTCCCACAATTTTTGGTCATGTAAATTGTGCCAGTAGCTCAAGGATTACTGCAGTAAATGTTGAAGACAGGATCAGACTCAAGTAAACATGATGTGCATATGTAGGAATTGGAAGGTCTTTTCCTGATTGATGCCTGCGGCTAGTTGATCAGGCAAAATCACCTATATGCTGTGGTGTCACCTGGACTACCTAGAGCACAGCCGATTCATGCCATAAATTTAAATAACTGATATGGGCAGAACACTATTTGACAAACCAAAATGACTTTTTGTTGAGAAATGAGAAACTGCATATTTGGCGTCTTAAGGTAACAGAGCAGCAGTTCAAATCCACCACCCTTATAGCAACATGCTTCCTTTGGCAGAAAGCCATTACACTGCAAATATTTATATATACATAAATGTTATTCCTGGATTACAGATATCAATTCTGCTCCTGTAGGTGGATAATCTCTTGAATCCTCCAAATTAATCGTATAGAACAGCTGAGAGAACCATAGTGCATCAAGATTGCTATCGCTCCAAACAGTTTGTGTGACCCTTGACTTTCTCAAATATGTCATCTCTATGACTAGCCACATTCCTTTCAAATACTACCGAGTCTGTGCAGAATCTATACCTCTTAGGACTAGCTAGTCAAATCAATCCTATAGCTCTTGGCAGCAGCTCTCCAATATATCTTTCTATTAGTGGAACGACCATTCTCTAATCTTTTGTTATTGTTATAAGAATTTAATTTCTTTTATTATTTCACAAGTAGAGGTAAGATATGCATATGTTTTAAGACATATGATGATTTGATGTTAAAGGGTGTTGTTTTGAATATATGCTATTACAACAACTTCATAAGCAGTTGTACACTAGAGTATCTTTGCTGACTCAAAACTGGGTTAGTATCCTCCTTAGAAAAACTTGTTAAAACATATTTTAGTTTATTATTTAGGAACTGGAGGGGAAAGGAACAGAGATGGGCTTAAACTATATTGCTATTGTGTTAAGCCATTATGACTCCATGCTTATCTCTTTGTTGTTGTTGTCATTGTTTAGACCTATACATTTAACAGTAAGAGAGGTTTTTAAAGTGTGTCTTGATGAAATGGTTTAGAATTTTGAAAGTAATGGGACTAATACTCCAAACAGACATAAACAGTGCTCTACTAGATCTCCCCTAGATACGGTATTTCTGCAGCGTGCTCCATTTCACAGAATAGAAGCCGTAAGGCAGAAGACGACTGTATCAAAGGCATCAGTAGACCCTGGGCCTTTTGACTGTCAAAAATGTATTTCATTTACAAGACTATCCTTCTTCAATATCAGTATGTTCTTTATTGTTGTCTCTGCAACTATCCACACGTACTTGGTTGCTCATCATACATTGTTCTTGACTGAATATACGTTTTAACATTCTCTCTCCTGTGCTCATTAACAGGGACTGAAACATTGCTGTGTGGTATTTCTGCCTTAAGAAAGTCGTGTGGTCATTTGTTTAACATAAATATTTGGACTGACTACAGTCTAGAAAGAAGTTATATTGATATCGTGTAAGGGCTGCTTTTGTCTACGTGACTACAATTATTTTACCTCTGACATTGAAGTTATAAGCAGTGAAGTATCTTACAAGAAAATGGAAAAAAAATTAATTTAAAAAAACTAATGAAAATATTTTTTTTTTCCTCCCCCATTATAGAAGTGAACGTTCACTCAAAATAGGCTAGAACTAACTATATGTTTATAACGAAAAATATAAAACATTAATATCAGACTTATTCAGCTGAATTGTGGAGGAGACACAAGAGAACAGTTTCCTCTTATCTGTAGCTACCTTGGGAACTTATAGGCCTATATAGCATCATACTTGGATGTTTTCACTACCCTTGGGAAGAGAATAATGCTCTCCACTGTTTATATATTTATTGTTCACTGATTAGCTGCTATAGAAATAATAGTGACACTGAACAAGTTCATTTAGAAAAATTTCCCTGGAGCCTTTTGCTCTATGCTCTCTATTTCCCAACTTTACATCCATCTGCAAATACTTTCCTTGATGATCAACATATCTCTGCATGCATTCTTGCCTTCACTGTAATCTTTCTTCTTTTCTGTAATGAAATAGGTCATCATTCAGCACAAATAACTGTTCCTTTTCCCTTCTTTCTTCTCTTCAAGTTGATCTGAACTTGCAAGAAAATTTCTGCTTTTCTAAATAAATTCTATTTAAAATGTAGATTTCTTGCTGGGGAAAAAAAAAAATCATGAGTTTATTTAATGTAGCAAGGAAAAGCCCCTAAAGATGAGATAGTAAAGCATTCTTTTTGTAAATAAATGGAAATTTAGCAGGGGGGGAAGATAAGTTTGCTTTTGCTTTCAGAAAATATGAAGACAAATTTCCATCTATGTTTCTTAGGGAAACAAAGCAAATTGAAATCAACTGCTATAGCTGGATAGAAAGAATTTAGTCAGTCTGTTCTCATTATTCAATGACTGGTTTGCTTTTCTATTTTCCTTTAACCCTAATGTAGTCTGTGAGCAAGTGGTTGTCTAATGCACTTACTTTATTGAGCTAAGACATGAGCTTATTCATTTTTCATCCCTTGGTGTGACGTAATTTCATGATGCTAAAATCCTAAAACAGACTTGATATAAATTTGATTTTGTGTGTGTGGATTGATTTTATTAAAAATAAAATACAATGCAAATACAATGCACTTTGACTTGTTAAAGTAAACTTGTAGAAAGTGTGGGTAGTGTTGGAGCTTTCTAGCAAGCATTTTTCCATGAGGGCATTCCAGATACGTACTGACACATTATGTAAATTTGTCATTGTGATTTACACTCTTTAATGACCTCAAGATGCTCCAGACTTACTTTCAGATGCACATAGACAATAAATGAAGAACAGTAAGATGTATGAAATTAGGCCAAAAAGTCAAGACACGTCAAAGTAATATGAGTGGCAAACATGAAACAGTCAGGCAACATCATTCTTCCTAGAAGTCCAGCTATGTTGAACCAATATAAATATTTGATGTGATAGGAAAAAAAAAAGGCTCAGCAGCAGCAATATTTTGCTTGGGGAGGTAAAGTTCAGCTGTTACTTCCTCACATCTCCCAGGCATACTGTGCAACGGATTGGTGTGGTCTGGATGAAAGAAAGCACAAAAGTGTCCAGAATGGAGAGGAAAAAAGGCTGACGTTTGATCCCACTAAAATAAGAGCTTTGTTATCTCTTTTTTTTTTACCACGATCAGAATAATTTGATGTTTCAGATTTAACTAGCATACTTACTCTATCTGTAATGACCATCACTGAGATGGTCTTAGGTAGGAGACAACTTCTATATCTCAGAGATATCAAATAATTTTCTGACTATTGTGCTTCTACAAATATTATGTTTTTAAACGGTTATGAATAGAGATTTTGGCATAAAACCTTTATAACAGTATTTGGGAAGATTACCAAAATGCAGAAGGGTATGTATACTTAGGTTACTGATGTCTAATAGCAACAAAAAATCAGCTGATCTGAAGTAAAATATTCTTGGAGTCAAGGGCTACTTTTAAGGCTGAGTCTTTTGAAGTAGAAGGTAGTTGCCTATTAAATGATATTTTCTTTTTGTTAAATCAGGCATTTCAGGCAGAAATTATGACTGTAGTTTACCACTGGAATAAGAAAGCTTTGCAATCTGGACCATTCTCAAGTCCTGTTGAGGTGAACTGGACTTGGGTCATACCCTGGAGGAGGGACAGTGAGAGAAATTGCCCTCAGCTCAAGATGCTTTCATGTTCACCTGAGCAGAAATTTTTAGTTTCCAAGTAGCCATTGTAGAAACAAAAGTTCAAACTAGAAGGTCAGGACTGTAGATGGCTATAGTAATTGAACTTTGCTTTCTCTGTAATTGTTCCTCCAGATCAGAGTTAGCATATTAGCAGAGCAGCGTGAGGAAGCTGCTATCTATATAACATCTGTTTTCTGGCTAGAATACCTCAGTTCTCACAGTTAACCATCAAGCACCTTTTGGCAACTCTAAATTCACTTCAGATTCTTCATTAAGCCTCACTTTAAATGCAAAGCTTCTCTGATACTCTGTGAGCCTGGGACCATCCTTACATAAATGAGTCAACTAAGACTGACCTTCAAGATATGAAGCAGGCGCTGACACAGTAGCTCTGTTTTAATTTCTGTTATATACATGTGAGTATTAACCACAATATAGCAATAAAAAGATATTGCTACTCACTCTATACGATTATATTATTTGATTTCTACTGTGGACCTCAAAGTAGGACCTCTGCCATTTTCTTTGAATAGCCTCAACTTGACCTCTCATTTTATAACTAATCCCCCTTGGTCAAGTCAATAAAAAGATTTTTAATCTCTCCTTTTATCTCTATATCTGTATGAATATGCATGATAGACAAACGGATAACTCATGAGGTAAAATTATTACTCTCAATAGAAGGATGAGGCCAAGTTTTTCCAGACTTTTTATGGTGGAATAGACAGGATGTTTGCTAGAGAATTAATTTTTCTTTTGAGCCCCTGGTAGTTTTTTGTGGGTTTGGGCAATGGCATGAAGTAAAAGAATGATAAAATATTTTTCCAAAGAAATAAGCAGAAAAACAGAAAATAAATTGCAGGTTTAAAAACTTCATAAGAGTCATAGTTATTTCGTAGTATGTATAAATAAACAGGTTACATGGCTACTGAGTAACAGGGGTTTATGGTGACTGCAGAACCTGATTCAGCAGCAGCTCCATCAGGCTCTGAGGGCCGTGATTCAGCAGCATGTTAAACTCAAATCCAACACTTTTTCTGTTATCTGTGCTGAAGTTACTACAGACTCTGTCTTCTGTTTTGTTTGCTGTTTTTCCTTAGACTTAATTCAATGAAAGTCATCTTGCTCATTTTCAACAGCACTTTAAACAGCTTGTGCCAGTATTCATTTTCATTCATAAAGGCTAATTCACTATTTCATTTGTTTGCTGAACTATGTAGCAAGCTTTCATCTGAACCCACTGGCTTCTCCCTTTTTAGCTATCACTTCTCCAATGCAAAGTATTGAAAGTTGTGTGATTTCCTTTCATCCGCTTTCCATCCTTTTTTGTGGAAAGTGGCTGTATGCTTACAAAGAAAAGAGCAGCATGCCCCCCCTTTCCCCCTCAGCTGCCACAATGTGTAATACGGTTTAATGTTTGAGTTACGTATGGGCTTTGGTGCAGACCATGTGCAATTTATGGGCTCTGTACTCCAATTTCTGCCCTTACGTGTTTGTGTGTAAGGTCAAAGCAGTCAGACCGACTGTTACTGGGGATTATTTTTATCACATATCATGATGAAAAGGAAGAGGGAAACTGGTGGAAAACAATGGTATAGATCATAGCTCACTGAACTATCAAAACAATTCCTTTTGGGAACCGCTGTAGAAAATTATGAGAATATTATCTTTGAAATTCCTGAGTTGTTATAGCTGTCATACCAGAACAGTTCTAAGTAATAGAAATAAATATGATTTTGTTTGTTTGCAATGCTATTCATCACTAGACAACTAACTTATTTGGGGGAGTTGAGTGATTTATCATATCTTGAATCAGCATTATTTCAAGCATATTTTTTTAATTTACATATCCATCTATAGCATAATACATCTGAAAATCATCAAGACTGTGAATGGTATGGAAAATAGACCTTTAATGAAATGTGTCAGAGCTGTTATCACGTAGCTTGTTTAGAAAATGAGCACATTCAGCATACATACAATTACACACCATACTGTTTTGTAGTAATACTTTATCCACGCGTCTCTGCATGATAGTCTTTTGGCTGTGAAAAAAGGTTTCAGGAATGGTATCCTGCTTCTTTTTTAAATCTGTCAAGTGGATGTTTGGTGTATTTTGGGAGAAGGCAGGAGGGCCTAAAGAAAAAAAGTCTCAATGATGAGATTTTTTTGAAGTTCATTTAACTGTATTAAACAAAAAGGCCTAAACATGCACAAACTTCTACACCACGACTTAAACAGAACATATTTCATGCTAAAAGCTATTGGTTGTTTTAATAAACTCTGCTGTCTTAATAAATGTAATACAGTGAGAGAAAAATTATGCTGCAGATCATTATATGAGGTTTTTATTTAATGATTTTTATTAGAGAGTGTTGGGGATAGGCAGGGATGTGCAAGGGCTGAGTTTCATTTCAGGCTTTTTGACAGTCTTGAATAATAATGGAAAAGATAATTAGAACAAGAACCTAAAATCAATGAAAATATTTCCAGTGATTACAATGGGATAAGAATTTGGTCTGTTTCCCTTTCACAAAATGAAGATATAATAGTGCTTACCTATCTCACATGGGAGTCCTGAGAATGAAAACATTACACTGAAAATAATGTGGGTCAAGTTATTACTAAGAAAATATATAATAGGTGCCTAGTTATGACTGAGAAATTCAATGATCAGATCAGGTTACCAAAATCCTTTTGCCATGCATGGCACAGTGGAGATCTGTGGTTTCTTCCTCAAAATATAATTTAAAAATTGTAGAAAATAAGTGCTCATTCAGCATGAAAACGTAGTAACAAAAGAAACTCAACAGTTACTGCAAAATCACAGTGTGAATGCAATACAGGCCCTTGCCTTAAAATGTTGGTCATGGAAGGCAAGAAAAAAGATATTTTTTTTTATTCCTTGTTCAGAACTGATATTCTTTTACCATTCTCAAGTAATTTAAAAGATTAGTCTCTCTTTTCCATGCATACTACTTCAAATTCCTGTATGAAAGAAACTAAGAAAATATTAGCCCTCTACAGTGGTTTCTTGATTAAAACTCCAAAGACAAAAACTGAGATCGTGACCTGGACTAAGTACTATCCCTCTGTCCTTCATCAAATTAGCATGAAAAGAGAAAGCAAATATTAATATTGTTAATTTGGAGAATTTGGAGAAACAGAATATGAACATGAATGCTTTTATCACAACTGCCTTTTGTTGAGGGGGTTAAAAATGATGACATCTGGAACTAAATGTTTTAAATTATAATGGATTGGAGTATACAGTCAAACTGAATTCAATAAAATGGAAAACAGGTTTCACAACGGCGTAAATGAGTGAAAGGGAACAATATCAATCTGAAAAACACAGAATATGGCAAGGCAATCATTCATAAACAAATTTTAAAACAAAATAATGTTCATGCAGTCTGTGAAGAAGTTCTAATAATGATATACTATTAAGAATGTTTAAATGCATTTTACACACCCTGAATAAGTTTTCTTTCTAATGGTGTTCCCTTACCTTTTTAGGTATGAAGTAATACCTACATTAATTCCTAATTAGAGATTAAGTGACTGGTTTTATTTCTGTAACTCCTTTTTAGAAACCTACGTATATGTTGCGTGCAGTAAGTAAGTATAGAGAATGTGGATAAACTAGAATTTTACGACAGTAATTTGTTAATATGCTTATAGATTTATTTTTTTTTAAAAAAAAGGGAAAAAAACCTAACAAACTTTCCTCTCCCAATTCATATCTGTTTAAGGGGATAGAATTTATGACTTCATCTTGTTTTTTCCTTTCAAATGCAAATTCAGTGAATTTCTTGTAAGGTTTATTTAAATATTTACATAAAATTAAAGCATGGCAAATTAATTGCCATCCAGACTTCAACATTTTTGCCAATATTTGACAAAGTTCGGGTATGTGTTACCCAAGTTCCTTAATATTTTCTAGTTCTGCAGCTGAAAAATATAATTACAGACATTATTTCTGGCTTCCTCAGAATGAAAAATGTAGTTTTACAAGGATGGCTGTGTTCTCTGTAGTTTACAAATCTTGTAAACTACTGTATGTTACTGGACTGACGAGACCATACTAAAACTTTCTGACTTCAGTGGGAAGCTGCCTGGGAGTAAGAGTTCCTCCTAGAAAGCACCTTGAAGTGTCAGTAGGGAAAAGGTAGGGAATAATAACTTGATCTTGCTCATAATGTCTTGGAGACACCTGCCTAAATTAGCAAGTGGCACGTTTAAAAGACAAAGAAGTTCTTTTCTTCTATTACTTAAATTATGTAAATTATTGTTGGAGGATGTTGTTGATGCTGAATGTATAGATAGGTTCAAAAAGGGATTAGAATATAAAAACCCCTATGGAAGGTAGAGCCATAGGATACAGCTCAAATTTCTGGTTGACAAAAAATGCTGAGTACTTTAAGATCACACCACATTTGGTTTGTATGAACACTACATAAGATCACACGTAGTTTCCACAGTTTAAAAGCTGAACAGCACGTTTTGGTCCCTTTTTAGTCCCTCTGAGCACATTTTTCCAGCAAATGTCTTATTTTTCTTGAAATGTGTAAACAGATCATTCAGGGGAAGAGGAACTGTACTTCACCATCCTTTCTCTGTTAGTCAGGCAAGTTAACTTGTCTGGCCTGACACTCTTTGACAGCTTTTTTTTTCCCTTCTCCCAGAGAACAAAAAACCAGCCAGATAATAAAACATCTTAATAAAATGAGCTTCTTCAAAACAGTTTAGTCTTTCCTTTCACCCATAGATATGGATAAGCATTTGAAACAAGAAAAAAGTTTTCTGAATACTTACTCAGATTAAACCTTCTTTTGTGAAAATCTTGCATTCTTTTCATCCTTATTTGGTCCCCTATTTGTATGGCTTTTTTTTTCTTGCTTTTTTTTTTCCCCAGTCTCAGATACAATTTTTGTTAGGAAGCCCCTTCAAACTTTCTTATTGCATAAACTAACTCATTTTTTACCATTAAATTTATTTCTATTGCAGGGATGGATAAACCTTGTCACTGCAGCAAGGCTGGGTTATTCCCCATTTAGTAGATTCCTCTTTGTTGTTTCTTTAAGGGCTGTTGTTGCGATCCCTTAATTTTTATTCTACTTGGTTTCCTTCTGATTTTATCGTATGAAGCTATGTTGGTATCCCACAAATCCACTGAGGTAAGCATGATATTTATAGATATTGATGCAGATACTTCTTTAACTACCTGCATCAGCTTATTATTAACATAATCTGAATTTTGGCCTATTTCACTTATGTTTACAATAAACAGTTGAAATGAAGATGGTGGAGTCAAATTTGCAAAATTTGAGAGCAATGCAAAGAATGCACACCAAAATCTCCTATGACGTAAATGGCAAAGCAAGCACATATTCTTTTTTACATACCTTTTAACAAGGTTCAGATCATGATGCTTCTCCAGCATAAACAATTAAAATAGTGCTTTAACTCACAGAAATTGTTTAATCATCAATAAAACACTAAATTAGTTTATTTGCCTCTAACCTACTTGTTTTGTTTTGTTTTTAAATTGAACTAATCAGTTATCCCCTTTATTAATCAGTTTCCCCATCTATACAGTGGGGGCTAATGCTTTCCTCTTAAAAATCCTGAGACTTAATATGTTAAAAGCAATTTCAGATCCTCAGGCTGAAGACACTCTGGCAGTGCTATGCACTTTTAATATTAGAATATTTATAATCAAGCCCTTTATCCTGGGCGACAAAATGTGCTTCTCTTAATGGAGATTTCCTCTTTTGTTAAAACAGTTTAGGAAAATAGCAGTCAGCATAGCAGTCAAAATCCTCAAAGAATTACCCTTGCTTGTGTTTCTGCCACAAGGTGGTGATTAAATAGCTGTGCGCATCATTTCACATAAACTGGGAATACTGTTTGGAGAATGTTGTGCATGGTAGTGAGTTAAATGCTAAGACCTTGACAATCTGCATATATAAAACAAATGTTTTCATAATATGAAAAATAAAACCATTCTTTTCTCTCAAGATTGCATAATTTCAAGATCATCATCCATCTGTGTATATTCTTTTTTTTCCTTCTTTTCGCTTACTTTAATAGCTTTATTTTGCAACTTAATGTTTTTCTACCAGCAGGTGAAAGCATTCATAAATCTGTCACGAACAGTTGCCAATGAATATTCATATCTGAACTGTCTGATTGCAGTACTTTGACATTTTTATTTGATTCTAGCAGTAGAGCAAACTTAGACATGCTTCTTATTTCCTAATGTATTCTAATTGATACCTCAGCATTGTACTGCTGAGTAAGTTAATGCAATTGGTGACACAAAACTACTAATTTGGAATATAAGCATACATGGAACAGGTGGTTTAAAAATAAAATAAAATACCTGACTACATGATAAAAGGGAACTACAAACTTTTACTTTTGTATTATTTCTAAATTTGGCAAATATGTAGGGCCTTTTAAAGACAAAAGCTCCTACTATTCAGTCAGAACACTTACCCAACTATTTGACTGTTTATCTGTAACATAGAAGGAGGAAGAAGAAGGCAGTCAAATATTTCTATTGAGTTTGTCTCAATTATCATTCCAATATTTGTTCATTCTCTACTGGCTTTGCTGTTTAGTCATCAGAAGAAAAACGAGGGCATTGTAGTAGCTCCTTATAAACCATTGGTTTTGCTGCTTTGTTTAGGAAATAACACTTCTGTCCTCAAAAATTTATTGTGCCACTGACCTAGTATGTTGGGTTTGCTTTCTACAGCTAATGTTCTTCTTTCTATTAGCTGAGTCGTGTATGACAAGAAAAGTGTGTGCAGTATTTTTTTTTTCTTTTTTTTCTTCCCCCCCCCACCCCACCCCCGGCAACAATCTTTAATCTATGCTTTCTTAGAAGGAAGCAAGAATCGCAAGAATTTTAATTTTTCAGCTTTTCCTCAGTGGTTAGTTTACACACTAATGCCATTTCCACTTTTTTTCATAATCAAACTTAGGCTAGAAGTCAAGGGAGAATCTTAGGGAAACTGCATACATAAATCCCATAGAAATAAATTATATTTTAACACCTACCTTCTAGTAGATGTCTTTGGAAATGTAAGCTTCCGCACTTTCTCTTAACTAGGAAGAAAAAAAAGTTACTGTGAAGGTGGGCAAGAAAAATATTCTAGTGCTCTTTTTCTTAAGCAGTCGTGTAAAATAGCCATGAAGAATGTGTGCTGTCACTAACCTGTAGGGAGATAAGATCAAAATGAATGCTTCAAGACACATGAGTGAAAGACAAAGTTTGTAAGCAATTAAGTGTGTTTGAGTGTGGTTTGAGTTCCTCACAGAGAAAATATTGTATACCCCAGGCCATAGGATTTACATCACTGCTGAAAATGAAGGGTGCAGTAGCAACAGTACCTTCCACAGTAGAAATGGCTGGTGTTCTAATGAGATCTTAAGTTAGGAGCTGATATTGCAAAACCATGAAATGCTTTGGACTCTGAAGATGACGCAATGCAAGTAATGATTGTACCTTTCAAGGAAGTCTTCCAACTGTTTCACAAGATGTGCTAACCCTAGTGAAAGAGGTGTGACATGACTTATGATACTTGAATATTCAAGTATCGTCAGACGAATCTCAGAATTTACCAGTCACAGGCCATTTAGAGATTATGAATAATTTATTGGCTTTAACACAACATAAGTAAGACTATCTTAGCTTTAAATAAGCTTGAAATTTAAAAAAAAAAAAAAGTTTTCTTTCTGGATCACTGGCAGTTCCTCATCAACTTGAAGAGCCTGGCAGCTAGTGAACGAAACTAATGTTATTCATTAGCTGTTTGGAAGGTTAAGTCAGTTTTAAAAACAGGATTACAGCTACTGGGTCACTTAGGCATAGCTGAAAATTTGATCTAAAATTAGATCTGTAAAATTAAAACTATATTCAAGAAAACAGAAAATGGGATTCAAACTTCTGGCTCCAGAAAGAAGAAAATCAATCCAGTTGACATTGCTGATGCTGCTTAATAGGAGCTTTGCATAACTTGACTGTGAACACACATGCATATGAGTATGCATTTTATCTTACGTTTCAGTCATGAAGAATAACTATGTGTTTTCTAGAAACAAATTCATGAATGAATGCAAAATATGCAGTTCTGCTTTTGCATAACCTGGGGAAATTTTGGCTTACATGGAACTGGAAATACAGGGTTACTGGAAAATGACACTAGCATCTGAGTTGGTGAATCCTTTTTGATCAGTCAGGTATCCAGAGATACTACTTACATACTAATTCCCGGTATCATAAAAAAAGTCAAGATGTTTAGGAATAGTTTATCTGAATGACACAGATTTCTAACATTCTAAGGTAGATTTACTAATAATTGTAATTTGATCCCTCCTAAGCACTGTATACCGGCAACAAAATTATTCTCTACAGAAGGATTTTTCTAAAGTGTGTGAATAGATTGTGGTGGAAAGTGATATTTTAGGAGGGCTATGATCTTTGTTTATTTCCATACAGCTTTGGAAGGCCATTGGAGGTGTGTGTTATCTTAGTGAAATAAGATTACTCTTATAAAAAAATCAAGTTTTTACCATCAGCAAGATGGAATTTTATTTTTAAACAGTCATGAACAAAAGGAGTGCCAATTTTTCTCAGAAAAAAGCTTGGGTCAAGGTGTGCTGCAATTAATTCTGTTTTTCCAAGTAGCCTATGAGAACCCCAGATCTGGTTCTTCATGTCTTCATTGTTTCTAGAAGACCCAGTTAGAAGTTATCTCCTGAGACTCAGAATACTTCCCCATATATAAGTATTTTCTATAGAATTAAATAATATTTCATTGACTCTCACATTAACCTTGTAAAAGCAGAACTGTAATGATTATTTGACGAGTCATTAATTTTTCAGGAGCAATGGACCAAATTCATGTTTTCTCTATCACAATGTAAAAGTTGATTTGAGACCATTTTGTTCTTTATAAAATACATAAAAAATTACACAAAAATAATACTTTTGATGTTATTAAATTTACCTGCACCATACTCATTTGTTGTTTATTTGCATTCAGTTCTAAAGGAAAGGCAGGGATTAGTCAGGCAGCAGGAGTTAAGTGCATCCTGCAAATCCTGAGGAAGTGTACTGACTTGTAACAACCACACAAGTTGTCCTACTGTAGAGTAAGGGTGGGCTGTGCATTTAAAGAGGCATAGGCCAAGAAAGACACTGGTAACTAAATTTAGTTGTGATTTCTTAAAACTATTCAAATTATCATGTGTAGAACTGAAAAGGTCTACAGGACAACAGGGAAAAATACTGTAATTTCCAATTCAAACTTGTACAGAATGCCAAATCCCAGTGAATTCCAGCTGCAGCTTTTTTGTCTTGTATCAAATTCTTATATGAAAATTTGGGATGCCACTCTTGATTGGATAATTACCAGTCTTATATAACTCCATTTTTCTGTAACAAAATAATCAGACCACAGCAAACGCAAAGTATGATGAGGGAATATTTGTATAAATAATTTTCTAGAGTTTTTCTCTTGTGTAGCTCTTCAAAACTTTGCCTTTTAGTTCAATAAAATGTTTGTGAATCCTAAAAAGCTTATTGAATGATTATCCATCTAAAGCAGCAAAACTCTAGGAAATTAGAGATGAGACAAAAATGAAATGAGGGGAGAGATAGCAAAGTTGTGAAAATACTTAATTTATGAAGAATACATGTAAAGAAGCCAGAACTTGTTTATTAACCAAAACAAGGTAGAGATTGAGCGTATGTTTCTATTCTGAGGAAAAATTTCAACAGATCTACTCCTTTAAAAAACAAACAAACAAACAAAACCACCAAAAAAACCTTACCAAACAAAACATTTTGGGTGAAACTCATTGTAGTGTTATGCATATTGCAATGTTGGTTCTCATCCCAGAGAAGTTTCTTAGCCAAATTTACAGATCTTGGACCTTACCAATGCTAGTAAAGGATGCCTTTTTTAAGTAACATTTGAATCTGTACTACAAATGTACTATAATCTCAGTTTTGCTCCTTTTTTCTCTTCTCTGTGGTCTGCAAAATACACAGTAACTTTTGAGCAGATCCGTTGTGTTAGGCTTCACCAAGCAAATTGCACTATAATAGCATCTATTTGATCTTTCAGTACCTAAAAACTGCCTAGAGGCTACATGTTTCACTTCATTTCATTGGATCAAAGAGAGGGAAGTCTAGGATTTTCAAAGCACATCCAGACTCCAAGTGGTGAAAAGTGCTCTTTTGATTTCAACCATCCAGAACAAGCAGCGCAGATTTAGTATGAACCCCATTAGTCACTGCACTCTCTTCCATTTAAGAGTGAATGATTTTTTCCAAAGTAGCATGGTTATAAATTGGTCACAGACGGTTCACTAGTATACTCTGTAGATGTTTAACAAGGTTCATATAAATACAGGTTCAAACAGATTTCATTTTAATTACATCCTGGTTTTATACACAAACTTTTCCTAGTGAACAAAGAGACTTCAGTGAGAGAAAGAAGTATTCATGATGTGCTCTCTTCCTGATGCTGTTAATTTGAGACACTCATTTGTGATCTTCAACCCAGTAAAATCCAACTTGAATATTATCATGGAACACTGTTTTGCAATAGCAGTCGTAGAAATTATCCTCTTTCCTCTAGAGTTCATGCATGTCTTTAGAAATCATGCCTGGGAGAGCTTTAACAACTGTGGCAACTCTAGGAACAGTCATATTTGAACCTGAATCTGAAAGAAAAGAGGCCTTTTCAACCCTATATCATTTTTTTGAATGAGAAGCCTTAAGATGCCTAAAAGAAGAATGTAAGAAAACAGAATGTAGAAAGTGGAGTTTCTTCTGTTTTACTCCAACCTTCTAAGAAATTTTTAAATTTAATGGGTGAATTTTTAGTGCTAAACTGCTACGGTGATTTTCGAACTATAACAATATTTTGAACTGTAACTGTTTAGTGAAAAGTTCAGCCACCAGTATTGGTTTTAGATTCTAGGATAAATGAATGTTCAGATGCCTTCCTTCATGAGTCCTTTAAAAAACTGAACAAATCATGAGAAATTAAACTCCAGGAAGCTACTCTGTTTTGTTAGAAATATGACCGGATGACCTAATGTATCTCTAATCCCAGCACAATTACATCTACTGCTCTTCATCTTTGCAGACATTCAGTTGACCCTTTACAGTTACTGTATCATGCACTACTTTTTAGCTGCTTAAACTGCATAATACCCAAAACTGACCAATAGATTTTAGGGGAAAAAAAATCCAATAGATTTTTATCTGAGAGTTCAAGAAACTATTAATACAACATTGTAAACATCAATAGGCTTTCATTCAAATCAATCTGAAATAATGGCTGACATTTTGGGTTTTTTGCTTTGAGTATTAACAAAGGCGCATCTTTGAGACAGTTGTTTTGAGCTGCATGCTATATTTCCTTTATAAGTTTAACCTATTTCTGTTCAACAGGTATTTGGAGCACACATTCAGTATAACCCTTACGACAATATACTTTGGAAAATGAGTCATGTATAAGAAAAGTAAGAGAATTTTGCATATGTAATTAGATTGAATTAAATAGCTGTCAGAAGAGGATAATTTCCAGAAACTGAGTAGTAGCACCTGCACATCTGAACAACTACTCTTCATCCTATGAATTTCTCAAGAGTCTGATCTAGTTCAGTCATTTAGCAAATGAGTTAATCACTCAGCCATTCCTACTGGTTTTACAAGAGATGATGACTTGAATGACCTCAACTATGTAGCTAGAGCAACATCTCATTAGCAACTTGTTTCTTTATGAACTGTGTTCCCTTTGCTTCCTTTTAATCCATCACTCCAACATTCTGAATTCTCTAGGAATTAAAAGCTGCTGGTGAACAATCATAAAAAATATATTTAAATAAAATATTCATTTTTAAAAAAATAAATCTGTGCTTCACTATCCTTACATTTCATCTTAGCTGACTGTCCCTGAAGTGCAGCTATGGTACCATGTAATTTGTAGACACAAGGTAGCCTCTAGTTCAAGCATGAAATTCAGATAAAATCTGCCCCTGTTCTTTGCTAGTTTCATGTATGCTCAGCTCTGTTTCTCTTGAGCCAGTACATATCCATTTGCACAGCTGAACATTGTATTATATACTTGCTGGACGTTCATATATAATAAAATGTCCCCATAAGGTAGGTAAGCAGATGTTAAAGCTCTAAGCAGGCTAAATAATTTATGGATGCCCTCGTCTGAGCTTCAGACCAGTTTGGGGGGTTTTTCCTAGATGCTCATAGTAACTTACTTCAAGGTTTTAAAAGTCTGGGAGGTAATGTGGAACTTCAGTATTCATTCTTTGCAGACTGCCTGGCTTAACCTAAAATGCTACTGGCATTTTTTCCTGGCATAGACTAAGTAATTTGTTTCTTCCCCATACTGCACCCAAAAGATGAACACTGGAATAAAAATAATGTTGTGTTTTTTCTGATGGTATCTGGGACACCTTTCTTGACCTTTGTTTTCCAATTGTTTCACCAGCTAAATATGTGTTATGGCAGCCTGCCTTTACTAAAGTAACCATATACCAAAAGCTTTAAAGGTTAAAAGAACCACAGCAGGGGGGAGGAAGATAATATTGGATTTCAAGAAAACGAGTGTGAAAGGTAATATCTCTCTCTTTATCGCACTTTGGTCTCATGTTAAATGAAAGCAGATGTACTCTCATAGTCCAATCTGAAGATCAGTTAGGTCAGTAGGGTCTTTGCTATTTTCTGTGAGCTTTTGTTTATAGTCTCTGAATTAGACTGTCTCTAATGGACTAAGCCTAGGGACTTGGAAAAATTTTGGATCAAGGAATTAGCAAATACATTTTATAGCACAAATTACAAACAAATTGTGAAATTATTTAACTATCCAGCCCCATAGTTGTGCAGCAATTTAAGCAAGTACTCTTACCATCACTATGGGGCTCAGCCAGCAACCACTAAGGCTATGTGGGTTTGCTTCTCCTCCAGGTCTTAGATCCCAATATCTCCTTCAAACATTCTGAACTACACTAATGATAGATTACCTCATATCTAAAAAGTTTATATTGTAATTAGAGTTAAGGTCTGTGACAGGTGGGTTGTCCCACAAACTAATGTGATACAATATTGAACTTTACACACTTTTTTATAATCATAATGCATTTGATTACCTGAAAGAATTATCTTTTCAGTATCGTCTGATTAGCCAAGATAGTGACAAGTCAGCAGCTTTTAAGTCTTTATGGTACTTTATTTGACTACTTTATTTTGGTCTCCTGGGCAAAGGGTTCTTGTGTTCTGGAGAAATGATGTGTTTCTATATGGGCTTCTCAATATATTCAACTGTAAGCTTGCTATCTATCCTTTCCTTCTCTTTTCAAGGCTATCACTCCTTTAGTCTTACAGAAGTTCCCATTAGGTACATTTAAGAGATTATAATTTTGGATTTTTAAATCAATACAGATGAGGATCTCAAACAAATCTTAGAAAACAGCAATAGAAGGAAGGGGGTCCAGAAGATTGCACGTCACATATACCTGGGAAACAGTGATAACTGGAGGCAGGATTAGAAAAGAAGAATGGTATAGTCAAAGTTTCAGCTAACAGCAAATATTTCCAGCACTGAAAATCTGAAAGAGGAAGCGACACTACACAGTATGAGCCAGTGACAGAGATTTATTTTTTTTTAGGCATTGCGATTCATAATTTATAGAACAAATCTTGATAAAAGATTCACGTGTTTGCAAAGATCAATTTGAACTTTGTATTATCTCACAAAATAAGTTTAGTTTTGATTTTATTGAATTTCATTCAGTATATGAGGATTATATTTTTGTTATAATTACTTATATAGATTGATCATACACAGTTTTCAATAAACATTTGATTCTCAACTTGATTTACTTAATTGCATTTAGTCAGGTATATTACTTGGAATTGCTTTAGTTATCCCAATGCTGATAATCCTTTTCCAGTGAAAATGTTTGTGAGTAGTAACATGAGATATCTGACAGTCATTTTCCATTATAACATGTGAAAGTAGAGCTCAACTACATGTTTTCCACAAGACTGATTAGCGATAAGGTCTGAGTTATATGTGTATGCTGATAAGAGTGCTAAATACTCCTCTGAAACACAGAGTGACTCCCAGGACTGATACATACAACATTAAAAAAACCCCAGCCTTTCAACAATATTTTATTTTCATTTGACAAATAATCTGCATCAAAGAAAATGCAAGCTGATTTTACATAAGTTCCTTACGTTTAGAATATAATTTGACAATAGCTTGGAGTTTGGAAAGAGAGAAAAGTTTTGAAATCTTTTATCTTAAGAAATTAGTGCAACAAAAGTGAAGCCAGGTATAATGACTGTATGTGTAGGAAACTCAGCATGAGCATATTTATTACAGAAAAATGGATGCACAGAGAAGGTTTGCTCTTGTTTCAAAGCTGGCCATGAAAGCCAGCTTCTTGATGGAGCGTGATGGGTACATGAAAGGTAAATTCCAATACCACAATATGCAGTTTTGTTGCATTTAAGATATATTCATTGGCTCTCAAAATTATGACTATGAGCTAAAAAATCTGTTTAAAAATTAACGTAATTTTAAATCTAAGAGCTAACTGAATATTATCACAATGTAGACCTGTATATAAATGAGTATAAGCATGATGAAAGGATAAATACACAACCCAGCCATATATTAGATGTTTTAATGTTAATTGTTTAATAACTGATTTACACACTTTCCGTCTAGATAGCAAGATAGAAGTAATACTTTTGTATGTTTATTATAAGCATTGCATCCTTACCAGCATCCCACAAAGCAAAAGAAACTGTAAATATTTTTTTTTTACAAAATTGCAAGTGCAGATTAACAGGTTGCTTACAGAATTAGCACCCAGGTTGTTTCATGAGTGTATAAATGATGAACGTTTCTGCTCTGATAAAAACACATAAATGATACATTGGAGTAATCTTATGTCATAAATCTACCCATTCATTTTATGGGTGCAACCTGGTTTCACTTCCAGCATTCAGCATATGTACCATTGTTGACATTCAAAATACTCAGTCACAAAAGTTACAGAAAATATTAGATGTGTTTAAAAAGTATATTAACTTTGTCTTTCCTAATTTTTGAGGCTTTGAGCACCCTGGTCTGGTAAGAGGTGTCCTTGCCCATGGCAGGGGGTTGGAACTAGATGATCTTTAAGGTCCCTCCCAACTTAAAACGTTCTATGATTTTATGATTCTATGATTCTATGATTCTCTATTTTAATTCCTTTCTTGACTATTTACCAAAGGGTACCGTCTACATATCTTACAGTAATTACAATAGATAAGTGGTTTCAGGATCTTTGCAGCTTCAGGAGTGTGTTCCCTTTAATATTAAAGTGGGAAACACCAATGTGCACTGTACATCACTGTGCCATATTATATTACTATTACAGTGCCATTGCCATCCTTCAGTAGTATAGGCCTCATAAGTCATAGAAACATCCCAAATGTCCAGAAAATGTTCACAGGAGTGCAGTATTAGACAAAGATCTCTTGCAGTCTACATTATGAATTGCAAGGGCTAAATAATGTCCATTGATGATGGCTCACTTAATAGATATTAAACCTCTGCTGAGATTAAGTTTGTGTCTCCCAGGACAAGGAAAAACATCTTATAAATATTCCACTTTTCTTAAGGACTTGCTCCAAGCTACAAAATATTCAGGTTTGAACCAAAAGGATGCAGTTTGGCTTCAAGAAATATTTAAGTATTTTTACTTTACTAAACCATCTTGTAGTTTTCAAAGTCAGAAGGGAAAATGTGTGATAAAGTTTACTTTATAATTTAGATCCATTATCTAGAGACCTGTGATACTGGTTTATTGAGAAATATATGTTATCCAAACAGACATGTGTACTCCGAAGTTCTTTTTCTCACCCACATCAGTTTCTAGGGGTCTATAAACTTTAATTTTTAAAGCCTCAACCACAGACGCTGTTATTAGCAATAAGTACTTTACTCTTTCAAGTTTAAGATGTCTGGTTTATAATTTATTTACAGATCTCGCATTCTTGGCAAAATACAATGATTGATATTACATTGTTAAATGTCCATTAATGTTAAGATGACTTTCCAGATTTTTTTATTGTTTGTTATTATTATATGAAACAATATCCCACTGGTAACATGAATACAAATAAGTCAGAGAGAGATAGCTTGAGGAGTGTGAACATTTCCCAGTCAAATCATTTAAATGAGCAATTTCTAGGGTTTTCTTTGAGAAAGCATCCAGATGTCACTTACACTTTTAATGTTTCTCTGTCACATTTGCCCCAAAATTAAAGGAAAGTCCTAGCATTACAGTGTTACCTTGGGCTGAGAATTAACATTCCATTCAAATTTTGCTTCGTGTGTGGTCCTGGACAAACCAGTTAGTCTCCACTTGTCACCTGTAACTCAACTTCTCATCAGGTTAGGATTGTAAGAGGCATGGAAATAAAGAACTTAGGTACCAAAGTTTTTTAAAAAATAAACATATAAAAGCATTTGCTGGAAAACTTCACAGTTCCATCGTTGCACTGGGCAATTTGTACCACACAGCCCTTTGTGTTTTTAAACAAAGCCAAATGGCAGAGCTCAACTGAGACTGGAAAAATCTCTGCTATGGACTGTAATCCATCATCCCTGAGAGAGGTAAGAGAAAAAACCTCAGCCCCACAATTGTCATCACATCATTTCCTATCCTTCGATACCTTTGGCAAAGCTGGGGCCATGTGAAAACACTTATGCAGGCCACTGGTCTCTCTTAACTTGCCCCAATCTCATGACCCTAATACAAGTCAGATTTTGAGATTCAAGAGATCATTATTTCTACTTTCTATGTCATATTATTCATACAGTTTTATTACGTAGGTATATGTCTGTAGTGTTTTACTTTCTCAGTAACACCTACATTTCAGCAAGGACTACATTTACCTGTATAAACTCTAAAAGTTTACAGACTAGGTAACAAACAAATTGCATATTGGTTTTTTTTTTTACAAAACTATTGATTCTCCTTCTGCTAAACACCTGTTGGGAGGTCTTGAAGCTCTTTTTTTTCTACTTTGATTGAGATTGTACATCACTGTAAGTAAGAATTATATTGTTTACTAATAAGCACCATGAAAAAATCTGTGGATAAAAATTATTTTGTCAAGAGGATATTTAGGGAAGAATACAGACAAACCTTAACCACCATTTCTGTTACACATCTTGCGTGTCTCTGGGTGAATTTGCATGTCCTTTTTCTCTTTGTTTATAAGTTAGTTTTACATGGAAAATGCTTACACTAGGGGACATGTATATAAATTATGCTGCTTATATTTTGGCTTTCTGTAAACACAAAAATTACTCCTGGAGTAAGTAATTCCACTCCAGAATACACAATGCAGATACATTGCATGCAAGAATGTTGCTTATTAAATTAACATTAAAGGCAATTATCTCTGGTATTTCTCTGAAGATTTTGAAACACAATGTAATAATAGCTTATCTTATTTGTTAAATTCAGTGTGGCCCACTTAATCTGACAGTGTAAAGAACAAAAATGAACAATTTATGTGAAAAAAAATAGTTCTCCTTCTTCTCAGAGGAACCTTTCTGTCACATCCTGATTGCATTTGAACATGTCTTCATGCTAGGAAGTGTTAGCTGAAATGTCCTGGAAATTTGGTGCAAGAAAGCTGGAATAGGCTTACTGTCAGCTAACAGGATTTATTGAAGGTTGGAAGCAAGTCTCCTCCCTTCTTTCCAGTATTTTCAAATATGTTTCTAATTAAATTCATTTTAATCTTAATCAAGAAAATATACATTGAGTTGTGAGAATGCAGATTGCTGTGGCGTATTTTGTAAGAAGCAAGAAAGATATGTATGGCTGTATATGGCCTTGGCAGTTCAGGGAGACACCTGGCAGGGCTTCCTACTGCTTTGTAAAAGTGTATTTTTGAATAGGCATCTGCTCTGTGCCTTTACTCTGATTTACTTTGGAGATGAAGTACTGGCCAGCATGTGGGTAGGGTAGCTGGTGTGCCTGATGTTGTAGACTTGATGCCCTAAGGCTGCATGTGGAAGGGGAAAGATGAGAAGGAAGTCTCCTCAACCCTTTCCACTAACAAGAGAGGGGGAAAAAGTGTTCTGGGTTGGTGGGACGAATCAATGGTTACGCTGTGTTTTGCTGTGTGTTGTGTTTCTTTTGGATTAGTTGTAAGGCTTCTTTTTCTTTTTCTTTTTTTTGATGTTAATATAGTTCACTTATAAATTCAGACTCTCTTCAGCCTCCAAATATGTATGCACTGTGCAAACTCTTCTTCTGGCCAGAAAACTGGAGAAGTATTAGATAACTTGGATGCGTGTCTTCAGATCAAAATCAGCCGAGGGATGTGAATGCATAGGAAGATTGAAGCAAGTTATTTATTCATTAGAAGTCAAGGAAAAGCAACAGGAATAGTTCTTAAACCAAATCATTTAAGGGCAAATTTTGTATGTTTCCCAGGGACCTTTATGCTTATAAATAATTCATGCCCTTCTATGTCTATAATGTTTTTGATTTTTTTTCTCTGAAAATGTTTTTATGACCAGGTCACATGGTCAGAGTTATCCTTTAATGTCCTTTAATGTATTTTTTCACTTTATCATTTTTCCATTTTGCTGAGGAATACATTAGCCTTTGCTTCTTACCCTTGAAACATCTACTTTAACAGCAGGCTTTGAAGAGAAAATGAATAATGAAACACTAGTTGCATCACAGATAGTTGGGGGAGAAAATTTACCTAAAAGATTAAAAATATCCAGGAAAAAACTTGTCTCTTCTGGCTTACATGTAATTCTTAAAATGCCAACTGTGTTAAATTTATGTATTAAAACCAGACTTTAGGTTTCTTCTAAACATTCAAATATCATGTCTTTTTTTTTTTTTTTTTTTAATGAGTGTTTGTGTCAGGCTGCTAGGAAAGGAATTATAGATTTGAGAATATAACAGGACTGTTTAGTGTTACAGTGGCCACCAAATAAGACCCCTGAAGATCCTTCCTGTTTTTCTATATGGTTAAGCTTCAATAGCGCTTAACCCTTCCAGTAAGTGAGACATCTCAGATCATTCATATTTCTGTGGATTCAGGCTTGTAAAACTGTTCTTAAAAAGTCTCTCCCGTGTCTGAATTTTGGACATATTTGTTATCCTATGTAACAGGACACAAATTTCCCCTGAAATCAACGTGAAGTTTTCACAAGGAAGCTTCAAAGTCAGGGATCCATAATAGCACATTCCAAAACCAAAATTCAAAACCATTCCAAAAATATGTGTCCAAATCAAATCAAACACTTTAACTTTTCAGGCTACTAAAGTTTTGAAAACAGATCAAAATCTTTATTCCAGACATTTTTCTGGGACAAGACTCCTATTGACATTGAAGGATGCCTTAGTGATGACTTCGTTGGTCCCTCCAGAAAGCGGGGCGATTCAGAGGAATTGGAAGCATTCCCTTTTATGTATTCATATATATGCATTTATTTATTTATTTAAGCAGTGCTGCCTTTTCAACCTCAGGAGAGTTTTCGTATATTAATTGCCTCTGTGCTTAGATGCCTCCAATTATTAACCTGCAGGTGTCTCTAATCACTGTATATTCCCATTGGGTTTAGTTTGAGGGCTATTAGCTATGGTGGTTAAATACAACACACATTATGTGGTTTTTGTTTACTGTTTTATGTCTGAATTTGGCCTCAAAGACTCCAGAAAACAGTCGTCAGTAATCACTTCTTTTCATTAACTGCAGTGCCTTGGATCACATTTTCCTCCTTCACTTCTTTCTCAGGGAGAATATTTAAAGACGGTAAGTAGGCTAAAGCAAGAAGAGTTTTCCAAACACTATTCCACAGAATTGAACTTAGAACACAGTTCAGCCATTCAACACTTCTGCTATCCAAACCCATAAAAATCCCACTTGGGAAACACACATATTTTTGCTAAAACTGCAGAGCTGGGATATTTGAATATATAAGGAAGCAGTGGACTCTCTCTTCATTTGTATGGGGTTATCATGGCTTACTCAGCAGTAAAATTGTATCTAATTATGTTGGTACTAGACTGAATCTCTTTTAATTGATTAATTATAATTCACATGTAGATTAACAGCTTTTAAAGGTCAAAACCTTTCAAATTGCACTGAGTACTTGTTTATCTCTCTCTGTGCTGTGTAAACCTGGTATTCTATTGCAGTCTGAAAGCGACACCATAATTACAGATTCGAAGGATGACAAAAATTGATTAGCAACCAAGGCTGGTTAGGAACAAAGGAACTGAGTCTCGTTATTCTTCTGTCTTCCCTCCTGAAATGCATGAGCTTTGATTGTATTTTAGAGCCTAAGATTTTGACAGCCTAAGGTGCTTCAGAAGTGAGCAAGCACTGTTTCAGTAAAAGGTATCATTGATTATGAAGCTGGTACGCTGTAATCAAATATATACTATTTTTTAAAATTCTGAATAGCATGAGATGCTGGTATTATTACTTTTTAAACAAGAGACATACTGATGCAAAATTAGCTAAACAATGTTTAATCTAATACTCCATTATAATTTGTTCTTCCTCTCACTCAGGTGCTAACACAGAACACTATTTTTTTGTGCATGCCGCCCCAAGGGCCTTAAAATAGTTGAATAAAACATGTTATTTTCACCTACTGGAAATATCCCCATTGTTTTCTGTACTCTACAAGCAGCAATTGTTATCACATTTTTTAAAGTGCTCTAAGTGACAGACAAAAATGAAAAATATCAAAATTTTAATTTGTGGTGGAAATGAAAATACATTTTTCACAGTACAAAATTTGCCCTTACTTCTAAGAGAAGGACTACTTATTCTTTCCATTTTTGAGGTATGACATAGAAAAAAAGTGGCTTGTTGTTGCTAGCTATTTGACATATCTTGTGTTAAAATTAACATTCTGCATTTTTGAGTGATTGTTTTTGTGACCCTTGATATTCTGTTGAAATGGAGAAAATCTAAAGCTGAAGAATTTTATTCTCTTTAATCAATATGAAGAGCCTCTTTGGAGCAATATTTCTCATTTGCTAATTTGCCAGCAGAAAATTAATAATATCCATTCCTGAAATATTCTATTTTGCACAGGAGAAGAAATTAAGCAGACAATGAAAGTAATTTGATTTTGGGTGTGCAATTAAGAGCACAATGCAGTTTCTCAGAGAAAACAGAAAACAGACCAAACTGGCAGGGCAGTTGATTCGAGAAGGCAGACGTGGAGGGAAGAGCTGTCTTACTTCTGGGTCTGAAGCCCCATTTTCTAAGTAATGTTTGAATCTGAGATTGCTGGAGTTTTGCAAAGGGGAGGATGCAGTGCAGATTTCCTGAGAAAGCTGCTCTGTCAATCCCCGTCCTTCTCCAAAGACTATGCTCCTATCCTACACTAATATAAAAACATAGTCAAACACAATGGTGTAAAAAATACAATGAATATTATTTCTGCTTCATACAGATCTTGTCTGTCTATATTCAGCCAGCTTCCTTCCACATTATCTTTCATTTCTAGGCAAAACACTACTGAGCACAGTTTATTAGTTTGTCCTGTTCTCTTCTGTAAGTGACTATGAGTATGGCACACCTTAAACACAAATATATAAATATATATATATATATATACTCTGTGAGTCAAGCAAGATTCATCCCTGTCAAACTGAGTTTATTACAGACAGGTTCCCTTACCACAACTCAGATTCTAATGCTAAAACCCATCTTTTGATGAAATCTTAGCCTCACTGTACTTGATGTCAATTTTTGTAAGAACTGAATTTCAGCTTTCAAAAAAAATTTCAGAAGGAGCAGTGTAAGTTACATCTTCCAAAAGCAAGGAGTTGGAGAGGGTGGGCAACAACACAATAGCTGTAAAGTCTACTTAAAGCTATTTAAGTAGTTTTTTCAGGGCAGGATATATTGTGGAGACTGCTATCACTCAGAAACAGACTAAAGTATTAAAATGAGAGGAAATTACAAATATCAAAGGGAATTTTGGCATGGTTAGTAAATTTAACAGTCAGAAGGAAGTTATTTGGAAGATATCTGTAAACAGTAGAAAAATATTTATAAAAATAAACTTTAAATGTTTGCATTTACTCGACAGAGAGAGCAAAAGACACATATGAACCATGAGTCACAAGTCCGTAGTCCATTTATTTCCAGGTATTTTTAGGGTAGGCAGCAGTGCATTGTCAGCCCACATTTTGGAGGGAGAAGAGAAAGCCAACTCACCAAAGAAACCCACCAAAAAACAAGCAAAAAAAGAGGCTGGAATGACCAGTGAAAGGAGAGCTCCTGCCTCTCTGTGTCCCTACCTTAGTGATGCCAGGGTAGGTGCCCCATTGGGGCCAGCTCCCCCTGCAAGCCCCACAGCTACTCCCAGCACTTTCAAGGTGGTTTCCCTGAAAGGCATTGAACCCCGTGCTCCATGAAAACTGAATTCTTACAAACATTTCAGACCCCTTCCTGCCGTCCGGTGCTAAACACTGCATTGCTTTCTGAATGGACTGAAGTAAGCTTCCTTCCTGCCTGCAAATATCATTAATTGACACATGGTACAAAGTATATACTGAGGGAAAGGAGACACCATTATTTCTGATAGCGGTGCTGATTATATAGTAACTAAATTTAATTTTCATTCATCTGACTGTTATAACAATCAAACCAATTCGAAAGTCACAATTGTCAGCAACTTGCCAGAGTAACAGTAAACATCTGAGCAAGATTGGCAAAGGAACTTTGAGATATTAAGAAACTGTGCATTTAAACAACATTAATCCTCACTTTCTTCATAAGCTCTTCCCCTTCTAGGCTCCTTGGAATTTAATTTGGCTCTGGCTCAAAGGAGTTGTGAATGGAAGTAATTTAAAGATGGATGGATGTTAATTTAAAGATGCCGTCATTTTCTGACAGAGCTGGTTACTGAAGTGTAAGAAAATGTATAAAGAAGATAGCGTGTAATCAGGAAATGCCAGTCAGGCAACAATTTGGTAAGTTGATGAGAAAAAGACATGATGCTTCTAATAGCCTTTAGTCTCTACCAAATACAACACATTTGATAAGATACTTTCTGCTATGGTACACAAAGCAGATTTCCTAAATGGTATTACACAATTGTGTATATTTATACCATAAATGGAGATTTTTTTTTTTTAAATAAGAGTAATATCAATATTACCTTCACTAAGCGGTAATGTAAATTGTTTAATATATAAACATTAGCATGAATTGGAAAATTAATTAAAAGAACAAGTCACTATAATTATGATAAATAAACCTTATCTTTATTGCTAACATGCTTCTCCAAGCAATCTGTCTAAATGAGAGGAAATTATATACCATCAACTTTCCCAAGAGCTAAAGTCTCATTTTAAGAATCAGGTATGCTACTCTGAAATAAGAAAAATATCTGCTTACTTATCGTGCTTTAAGGAGGATTATAGAGAGAGGGTGAACCTGTTTTGCCACCTGTTCTGCACGTCCAGAATGCAATTCTAGTCCCACTTAAGTTATTTTGTCACTGAATTTCACTTACTGTGGCTAATTTAGAATGATTTCTATGCCAGGGAAGCTAGTCATTATTCTCTAATGATAATGTAAACGCAACCATTACATAGGCAACAGTTTTTAAATTGGGCCATTTGAATTTGTTTGCTGTTGTGATATTTTTTAACCCTAGCATTCTCAAATAATATCTAGTATATTTTCATGGTCACCAGACTCTAGTCACCACTTTTAAAAAAAACCATCAATGGAATTTTCTTATAAATTTGCTAAGCTACTAGAAAATATATCACCTATCTGTCCTCCCTTTTCTAGCTGGTCTTACACACCTCTTCTCAATAATTTGTTTATTCAATATATTGAGAGTCAATGAAGTATTTAATTATTCAAAAAAGAAACATTGTGTTGAAATACACATTCCGTATGTTGTTGAGTTCTTCATTGCTGCTTTAACCCAATAACTGGTGATCACCTTTCACAACTTCCGAAAATCATCTTCTCAGTTCAGATGTAGAGAAAATTGAAACAGATCAAATGTTTGCGACTGTGTGGGATAAGAAGAGAGGAAATAGAAGTAAACAAAGCAAATCTCTTGCCTGTTTTCAGTACTGTGCAAGTCTGGTGTAGCCGCGGGGACTTTCTCCTCCTTGTTTTCCTCCTGAACCTGGCATTGGGCCAGTCTGGATGTGCTTGGTCAAGATCTCAATCTCTTATGCTGATCTGCCATCATGGTACACCAGTACTGCTGCTGGGGGAATTAGGGATATATGTAAATGAGATTCAGATCATTATTTCCTATGTCATCTCAGTTGCATAATCATGCAGTAAAATTACATGTTAAGTTAAACTAGGACTTGTACTTGCAGTTATCATTCCATACCAGAATAGTTGCTTTAGCTGGGACATGATTGTTTTCTAAATGACATCATTCTCTTTATAAATCACCATCTGCATGCTGCCCCTAGAAAAATGGCTTTAGCTCATGTGGTTGGGAAAAACTGGGCACCAAATTTTAATCAGTGCCATAAAAAGAGGAGGATGCTGATTTATTAGTTAATTGTCTAGTGTAGATGTTCACATACGCACTTGTGGCATGTTGAAAACCTTGCCATTGCTGATTATTGAAACCTTTCATTCTCATTTTTTTTTAATGTTCAACTTCTCACAATACTCAAAAAACCACATTAACTGGAAGATATATTCCCAACCAGCTTTAATGAGAAGAGTGTGAATTCCTCCTAAAACCACTTGCAGACCATACACTGTAAAATTAATTGTGTGCATTTTACTTCTTGCCTCATTTCACTATACAAATGAGATACTGAACATATATAAAATTCTTGTATTGGTGCCTGCAAAGATTTCTTTGACAGAGGTTGCACTACTGGTTTCAAAACAATGTCTCTTAGTCATCTTTGCAGCAACACTGAAGTTGATTAGCCAAGATTTGCAAATTATCTGTGTAAAATCCACAGTGCTTGAATTGATAAGGCATCACAGTGTTAAGGATCTCTGTATCTGGGAGAATTTTTGTAATTTACTGGATTTATTCTGACTCTTGCTAAGACACAAGAAACATTTACTATATATAAATTCTTATTAGTAAGCAAAGTTTTTATACAGGATGCTTACTGTATTCAAAGTATTCACTCTCTTCCCTTTGAAGTTTCTGTGATTTACTTTTTTTTATGTTCTGGAGGAGAATTTTAAAAAGCAGAAGATTATTTTAAATTTTGCTACAAAAATTAATAAACCTCTGTGAGATTTGTCATTTCTTTTTGAATTCACTTCATAAGTACGATGCGTTCGGCTTAATTGGTTCTTGCAATGAATTCCCAGCAAAACCTTCAGGAACAAATTTTGCTTACTGCTAGCTTCTATGCACAAGTGTTGTGTTTCTATTAAGTTAATGAAATAAAAACCAAAGGCCAGATTCCCACCTGAACTAATAAGGAATCAGCCTCTCACTGTATTTTTCCACTGGGGAACAAATCCTTTAAAGGAGAGGTGAAACCTGAGGTCCTCATAAAATTTGTGGTCGTTTAAAAATCTTGCATGTGCCAAGTTAAAGGTGTTAGCCCTAGTGTCTTGGTGAAATTCCAAATTAAATATATATGTTCTTTTTACCTGAGATCTCTGCCTAACTTCCTTTAAATATTATTTCTTTCCATAACGGCACCCATCCGGTATAGTTGCTGTATTTCACTTGTGCTTTCATGCTTTGTGATGATAATCTAAACTTTTGTGAACGCACAGAATATGTAAGTACAGTGCATTTAAAGGAATTAAATTTCTGTCTCCTTTGGCAATTTCTTTGCATCCAGTTAAACCATTACATAAAGGAGCAATGAGGAGTCAAAACGGAGATAAAAACTGATGATATTTCAAGGAGGAGCGTCTGTCTATACAGCCTCCCTGGAAGTACTACCACTGTTTTGCCCAGCGGCAGTAGGACAGACCCATTCATTAAGATTTCTTGGGAAAAAAAATCCTAAGATTTGGGCTAAGTCCCAGCTAGCAGACAGCAATTAACATTGTGAAATGTGGGATTTTTGCCACTTTCCACCAGACAAGAGGGGAGAGTGCCCAGTGGCAGGTTTTGCCAGGCACAGGGACTGTACAGCTTGGGAGGTACAAGAGAGAAAGTAGCATGACATGTTTCCACAGAAGTGTGGGTTTTGTCATATTTCCCCAGAGACCAATGGTCAGTTTAAGCTCCGGTGGATGAACATTTCTACCATCCATGTGTTTTTAGATTCCCGGATCAAACGCTGGAAGCCTGCAGCTGCTCTGCAGGCATTGAGCAATGGGGCCACTCAGTAAAAAGCTGTTACAACTGGTAACCTCCTTCTTTTCATTTTAAGCTGAAGAAAATCTGCTAAAAGGCTGACAATGAAGTCCATGTCTTAACTTTTGATTTACACCAGTTTTTTTATGAGGGAAGTTTTTATGTTGCTCACACAATTCAGCTGTCTGAGTAGGAAGGTAAATAGCAAATATAGACATACACTATTGTCACGGTTTTTATAAAAAAAACTTATAAGCTTTTATAAAAATAATCTAGCTGTTTTCATAATTCATTTGGGGAATGTTTCTTTTGTATATAGCAACATAGTGCTGGCTTATCATGGCTCAATCCAAAACAGAGGGCAATGACACAGATAAAAATAGTACTTGTTAAACTGAAAAGCCAGTTCTAATTGTACAGTAACTGTCTAGAATATGGAGTTTTATTATTTTGAATTATGTTTAGTAATATAAATATATATGAGTCTGCCAATATATATGGAAATTAATCTCAATAAATTAATCATTTTGAATGGGAGGAGACTTAAAAAATCTTTTAGATGAAAATGTGTGGAAGTACGATTCATTCATGCATACAATTTAATAAAAATATTAAAATTTTGTATTTCTTTATATTTTAGGTGTTTTTTCAAATTATCTGCTTCTGTGCTAGTGCCTGTAACATTCACAGGCTATTGTCTATACTGTCCTACAAATATGGTCATGAGAGTAGGAAAGAGAAGGACTTCAATGCTTCCTATCCCCTGCTCTGAATTTCTGAGCATGCTGATGTGGTCCATCTGCAACACACAGCAATGTAGTCTCAGTGGTATAGAAAGAGCCCAAGACTGAGGATTTGAAGGAAGGAGGAATCTAGAGTCTAAAACAGAAAAGCAGCTAGAATGAAAAAAAGTTCGAAAGATCCCTTTTCAGAATAAATAGGGGGGTTGCAGTTGATTAAAAATTTGATTTTAAATAGTTGTAATTCTTTATTTACGTTAGTGGTTTTTCTCTGCACTGACCATTACATATAGTATTTGCAAGGTATACAGCTGAAAAGTGATGCAGACCCTACCACACTTTAAGTAGCAAAAGATTCTTCAGCAGAGTGTTATTGCATGTAATTTGTGGATTTGTGCCAGGAACTGTGAAAATTTTAGAGCAGTGCCTTTTGCTTCATGTGTTATTTCCGCCGCCTAGAAGAACACAACTCATAGTAATTCTAAAAAGGGCAACAGGGATAATTGGGTTCCTGCTGCTACACATGTTTATCAGTGCGCTACTGCCAGATGTAGGACATATGCTACAAATGGTATTCCTATCCCCAAAAGAAAAAACAGAACCCACCCAAACCAAAACCCCTCAGCTTTCCCCACCTCCTTGCAGACATATTAGTATAGCGCTGGGACTAAAGCCAGGAGGTTTTTTTCGCTTTGATACCCAGACCTCTTAGATTAGTGCTTTTATTCAACTGATGGTTGCAGATGAGGGATTGTTTTAATTTTGAACATGGGATAAAAAGTCCTAGCTTTGCATGAGAAATTAAGAGACTGTGTGTGGTGTTTAGATGTGTACATAAAAGCTTATACAACTCATGCTTTGTATGTGGCTAGTGAAGATTGGATTACGGCTCAAATTTCACTATTACATATTTTTTACATTGGGAGGTGTAGTTTGACTAGATGCTTTTGCCTAACAAGCAAAAAACCCAAAGCTTAATTTCAGCTTTGCTCAAAATGGAAAGAGTTGAAAAGAGAAAAAATCATGTTTAATCCAGAATTTTATGAGTAAAGAATTTCACTGAACTCAAAAAAGCAAAGGCTCTTTTTTTTTTTTAAACTGCGTTTCAGGAAACTTTCAAATGAAATTTAAGTTTTAAATAATTAAAAATGAATGAAATCCTTAAACATCTTTAAAAAAATTTACATTTAGGAGTGTTTGTCTTTAAGTAAGTCACTGAGCTGGAACCCAGAATCTTTGGCTGGCAATCCAGATACACTTCAATTTTATTGTGCAACTCTCATTTAGTCTTACCATGTGCCTTTCTTCTTCTTCTGCAGAAGCAAAAATCCTGCTGTGCTGTGAAGTTACTGAGGTAGTCCAATTTTATTACAAGACTTTCACAAGAGATACAAAACACACGATGGGAAACGAAATTGACAGCTTCGTGTATGTGGAATAGCATGAGCCCTGCTAGGTTTTCTGCCTGTTAACAGACTGTAGACAGTATTCAGCCATCATTTTAAAAAACAGTGGATAATATTAATTTGCTTAGTATAGGTCTCTGAACAGCCTTAGGGATGAAGCTAAACTTGTGTGGCAAACAAAAATTACATTTGAGGCACAGAAATACTTTCAGTCTGTGGAATAAATTGGGTTGAGGAGTGCTATGTAAGTAAAAGCTGAGGCAAAAGTACTCAATGGTGATTAGCAAGTAAAAGTCTTTTGAAAAAATATGAACAACTCAAAAGAAATATGTTTGCAAGCTAATGCCGTAATAAAATGAAGCAGCTGGAGGTCAGGACAGAGTGGGAGATAGACCCTCCATCGCTTCAGGGCAGTGGGATAATGCAACAAGAAATGTTGCTTCATTTTTTGTTTCATTATTATTTCCCTCTAGATGACGTTGTGAATAGACAGTTTGTGATTCAAGTGCACTGAGATACTATTTTCTTACACAAAATAATATCTTGAAAATGCCAAGGCACATACTGTATGGACAGAATTTATCTCTCAAAATGCACACGATTTGCAAGTATGGCTCTGATTCATATCTATGTATCAAGAGGCTAATAAGGTTTTCTTTAAAGACCAAATGTGGCTTATTTATCTTTTTATCCAGTGCAGTATCTGTACAATAAGGGATCTATGTTTGCTTTACATTTGATATTTTAGAATACTGTCTCTAAAACAATGTAAAGAATTTGTTGTCTAAGTAAAGAATAACATGTATGTTCACAACTCTGAGGTGAATGTCACCTCAAGGAACAGGAGCATTTATCAAAGGAAACTGAGGAAAAAAATGTTGAAAACTTAAAAAGCAGTATTTTCTGGCAGAATCCTCTTTTGCTGATGATTGCATAGCCATTCTTTTTACTCCTAGAAAAAGTCTTGAGAAAGTGCTTTTTAAAGCTCTGGAGTCATAGAATTAATTTGACTACAAAAGGAAAATAATTTTAGCATCGAGAATGTTCCTGATTTCCTCCTGCCAAGACTTATGACCGGAGCTACACGGAGATCTTGCCAACAGTTTGAACTGTGTTCAGAAGCGACTAGGAAGTGAATGCTGTTCCTGGAGAAATGATATAGCCTGTAGGTAATACCACTTGCCAAGCAGAAAAAGTGCACCTGGCACAAAGTAATGCTTTAGGCTCCCTTTGTTTTGGACAAACAAAGTGCCTGAATGAATATGTTGGATTGTCGTAGGTATTTCAGCACGAGTGCTACCAGTTTGCTGGAAATCAAGCAGAAGGAGGTATATAGATGCTTCAGAAAACCCAACCCTGGGCCTTCTGGGTCTTCAAAAACATTATTATGTTGTATTTGTTGGAATGTTTCCCTGGTACTCCTCTCTGGAATATGTATTCCTTTACAGATAAGTCTCATTATTTCTGTAAGAGGAGGACAAGGCAAGGCAAGGCGAGGCGAGGCGAGGCGAAGGGGAAGGGGAAAGCGAAGGGGAAGGCGAAGGGGAAGGCGAAGGGCAGGGCTGAGGCACAGCAGCTGAGACTTGTATAATATCTTCATCTAAGCTGGAAATTAAATTTAAACCTTGGATTTCTAATCTGTTATTTTGAGGCCAGTGAGGCCATACTCATCGCTTCTCCAGGAAGATTAGATAAGACTCCTTCAAAAGAAAAGCAAAGGCATTCTATGGGTCTGGTGAGGATAAGACAAAGTAAAATGTATAGGTTGCAGTTCCCTTTCATTCTATCCAAGATCATTAGTCGTAAGCGAGTATATATGTTATTAACAGTGATAAAAATTCTGTGAAGAACAAGCATGTCACTTTGCACAAAGGCCCCAAAGTTTCAATGCATAGCAGACTATTTGAGCCTCTTTATTCTGGGAAACTTTACAAGCTTAGAAAAGGAGCTGATTAGGTCAGGGAAACAAACCCAAATAAAAAGATTGGTTTGTTTTTCACCAAGGGACAAATTGCGCGTTTCACTACACACTGATAGTTACAAAGTCTTTCTACTGGTTGGCACAAGAACTTGCAATTACTTTTTCTCATCAGTGTATTTAGTATGATGTGAATATTTTGCTATTTATTATCTATGAACAAATTATGACCATCTTGACACAAAGCACCAAATTACTTTTGAAGAAAAAAAATACTTAAACTTGTGAGTTTAAGTAAAATCTTTTTAGAAGAGTATAAGCAGAAAATGCTGGTTGAAATGAATTGTATTTTGAGAACAGGATATACAATTTAAGACCAAGAAATGTTGTGCAGATTTCTCTTTGGAACACGTCATAATTTCCACATCCGTGCTTTAAGTCTCAAAAGAAATTGCTACTAAGTACATTTACTATTCTACATGTGAGTTAATTCTAGAGCAGTGCTTTGATTTTTGATCCCTAATGCTTTATTGATGACCCCTTTTCAACTGCCCAGAAAGGACCACAGTGCCTAAAAAACAAGGCGGTTGCTGGAATCCACATTAGTTACGTCTTCTTGCTCCCTCTGAGTAGAAATTGCCAGCCGAGCAGGACAGTAATGAATTCTTATGTGTTTTGTAGTGTGAACTGCCATCAATTACGAGCTAAGCTGAGACCATCAAACTCATTTTAATTAGAACCTCTGATTGGATTTATGTCACGATCCCAAAGGAAAAAACTGGTACAGAGATTTGCCATCTTTTCCAAGTGAAAATTTTAATTCTGCTCCACTCTTCTTCCTCAGTATTGCATTCCATTTCTTGGTGTGAGTGTATGTGTGTGCGTGTGTGTGTATGAGGTTAAACTTTATTTTCCTTAGTGGGTAGTGGAGATGTTTATACACAGACTACTGGGCTGAGAGCATCCCATTATTCCATCCCTGTCATACACCATTCCATTTATACTGGCAAGCAGAAAAGCAATTTTATGTCTCACATTCTCATTCTATATATTTAATTTCTAATGAGATTCAGGGATGCTCCATTTCCAAGGCATATTATCTTCCATTATTGCCATAATACAATATAATGTATAAAATAATAATAGAAAATAATAATAATAACTAATGTGTAATCATCAAGCTCATTCTGTCTTGAATCTATTGTTACAAAGTCTGACAACTGTATGCTAGTAACAGGAACACCTAACCTCTGGATGTTTCAGCTTGGAAAGATAATTTCTTATTAGGTTTTATTATTATTATTATTATTGTTATTATTTTAACCTTCACAATCTGTAATTTGAAATTCATGCTTAGAGTTCAGTTAGCCATAACCAGTTCTCTGAAATGCAAAATGGTTTCTCGTATGACTGGAAAAATATGCAAATATGCTTTTTCTGACGTTGAATATGTCTCTGCATTACATGCATTTGTATGTATAGAAAATTCCGCACATAATGTTCTCCGGAATAGCCTTCATATTGAATGGCTTTGAGATCAGTGAACCTTACAAATGGAACGATAGCTGAGGGATAGTTTTAGAGTTCACACAGAAAAAAATCTATAGGATCCTATGTAAATAGCTGGAGGTTAGAGGAATTAGACATAGAAAAATTGTGTCTGCTCAGGGAACAGACAATTCTGGCCATGTTGTTGACCCATTAAGTCACCTTTGATAGCATTGAGACAGAAGCCAGGGGACTTTAGTTCAATCCTCAATTAGGTCATCCAATCAAAACATATTTGGGAATATATCTAACCAGATGAGTTGCAGGATGTCTCAACTCGTGCCCTTTCTGTATCCCATGACTAAATCACAGTAAACTACATCAGGAACAAAACAAAGATGCAGCCACAGATACACCAAAAGCTTGTGGTTGTGTTAAAAACATCCCTTAGGTATATACATTCATATTGATGTCACATTTCAGGAGCCTTTGTTGAGAGATGTATTTATACTTCAGCAAATATAAAGAGTTATTGAAACGGTATTATACACACAGAATTCCTTTCTCGATGGCTTCATTTTTGTTCATTTTTAGGCCAGGCCCCAATTTTATAAGTATTTTAGAGAAGAGCTTCCAAAGTTAGACGTCATGACCTGGGCAAGCCCAAATCATGAAAAACAAGAATTAATAGTTCTAAATGACATTTCAAGGAGATTTGGGGGGTTTTGTTGCATTGAAAACATTTCAGGATAACTAACCACCTTTATACAGTTCAGAAACAATTCTGTCCTGTGAAAAATCCGATATTGAACAAGCTATTTTTTATCCATTACACACATAATCTGATAACCTGGTAGGTCCAGGTTCTTGGAAAACTGTTTACATGTATAAAATGTCCAGTGTAAAATGAAGAAGGGAGTGCTTGGATTTCAGAATTGTCTTTTGGATTTATGTTTAGAAACAAGATAAAAAATGAGATACCTTGTTTCCTAAAGCATTTCCAGTTATTACCATCATGATCCCTATGGATATTATGAGTTCCTTTTCTAGGGAAGAGTGTTTTGTAACCTTTGGGTATGACCACTTAACTTGAAGTACATTGTGATAGTTGCTTAGGAAAACTAACTCACCTGCAGTTTCTATGATTTAAAATAATGTTTATATAGCATTTCATATCCTTGTGCTTTTCTTTATATTATAATCATAACTTTTGGTCATCAGATGAAATCCAATAACAACTCAAATGGGCATTGAGTAGTCACAGACACAAAAGTTAATAACTTGCTTTACTGAAATAACACTATATTCTTCCTGAATCAAACATTCTGTATGCAGCCTGTTGGTTTTTAATTAGACGTGTACTTATAGGAAATTTTTTTATTGTAGTAAAAAAGGTAAAGCTCCCATATCTCTGGGCATAAGCAACTGGTAGGAGGTATAGATAAGACAGTAGACTAGGTGGGCTGTGGTTGTCACCCAGGATTAGCCATCCCTTATATGTCAGATTTGCAGAAGGAAAGAACTGTTATCTGGAAGCCTCATCATCCAGCTTCTATCTGTACTGATTCTTTCAGAAAAAAATTTAGAACAATGCAGGGCAAAAGGCTTTTGGACAAAGCAACAGTTCTCTGAAGTGCAAATCCTCTTAGTGTTGCAGCCTACATTCAGCAGAAGCATTTTTCCCCACTCCAGCTTGTGAATCTTCAACTGAGTCAAGGAAATAATATGATGTTTAGCAGACTCCAGTCAACTAAGATTACATTCTTTGTACCATGAGAGTAAGGGAGAGAAACACATTTGTTGAGACCAAAGGGCACACAGGGGCAGCCCCTGAGTAATTCAAACATAAACAGGAAAGAAACTTGATAGAAAAGCCTGGCGCTGGTCCATGTCAAGGCTAATTACTGCCACTTTTTTCGTGGAAAGTTCTACATTAATAGGGTAGAAGAAATAGGGAATAGAAGGTGTGCACATCTCTTCAAGAGAACAGCTTCACCTTTAAAATCCTTTGCTTGCACTTGAATTTAGAAGAGTCTGTAAGAACTGTTTCATAAAAATGTGTCTGCTGAAACACAGTCAAAAAAAGTAGCAATTCTGATTTTACTGACATTAGAATAGAACTGTTGCTAGGTAGGATTTCACAGTTGTTGTGGCCTTATATTTCTTTAGCCAGAAACAGTGGCAGATTTGTTTTACAGTGAGTCAAACTTTCTGTCTAGCATTATGCAACTAAGCAGTCAACTTGTTTTCCCTTATAAATATCAGTACTTTTGAAGTGTATTTTATTCATTTAGCATTAAGACATGGTGAATGTAATAGTTATTTCAGTAAAATGACAGCTTTAAGATTTAAATGGAAAAGGTAAAAGATATTCTATTGTTTAAGATAATCATGGCTATAAAACAGTCTTCCTCTTCAGAAGTTTTGGCATGACTCTGAAAATTCTGCTGCAAAATATAAGTCCCTAACCTTGCAAACAGTCCATCAGGAGGTAGTGGACTAGCCACTTCAATGATGGATTCTAAGAAAGAAGAGAGGAAAATAGGAAGAGGTTTTTAAAAAAATAATAATAATAAAAAATAATAGTAACAAAAATACCCAACCCACCTGTTTCAGTAAACTAAAATTCCCAAAGTGGAATTAGTGGCAGAATGCCTTTGATTTAACAGAAGATGAAAGGAAGAAAGATTCCCACTCTTGAAAATTTTTCAGGTTTTTTTTTTCTTTAGAAACGGAAGTCCTCCATTTCCATTTCATGTGTTAGAGGACATCACCACTGGATTGAAGAACAATGAAGCTGGCTGAGCAAATGACCAAGCTCCTTTCCCCCTGAGATTTTTCATAATATAGAGGCAAAATTCATGTTCCATACCAACCAGCTTTCTCATGAGTAGAGTCCAAAATAAACTGTTTCTAATAAGTCTCTTCCTGTAGTACTCTAAAATGGAGATGTGTGTGTGCGTGTGTGTGTGTGTGTGTGTGCAAGAAAAAAAAATAAAAAAGTCGTCCTTGGAACTGATAGACCATTGATAATCATTATCTGTTTAATTTTGCCTTGAACTTAATGCCAAACAAGTAAGGGTTCATGTTTTCCAAATACCCCTTTGATGTTTTATTGATTGCTTTGTCAAAGTGAAATGTTTGAAAACCAGAAAGTTGCAATAACTTTGTATAACATGTGTGATATCACTTTCTGCTGTTTGTAGTCAAAGACACACATTGTTTACTAATGGCTTGAGATAGCTATAAGCTGATTTTATGTGTGCAGCCTTGCACACCCTATGTATCTGTGGTCAGTGCCAAGCTTTAAGTGTTTTCAGAGTTCAAAAATATCTGTAGCTTGGATGTGTTGCTCAAGTGACATCATTCAAGCAATTTTAGCACATTTTATGGAGGCAATATGAATACCACATTTTAAATTTGCCCAGGCCTTCTTGCCATTTTTATGTCGAGCTGGAAAATACTTGAAATTAGATCCTTTAGTTTCAGTCCTGCTTACTCTTCTGCATGCATGGAAAAAATGTGGTTACTCTACCAACTGTACTTTTTAGTGTGTGCACAAGTTTGTGTTCTCAAGGCCAAGAGCATTTGATACTTCCAGGCAGATTAAGAGCAATTCTAACAGCATAAATGCAGGACACAGTATGAAGGCAAAGACAAATCTACTGTTTTGCTGAAGGCCATTAAAAACTGTGATTTTTGGCAAACCTATCCATTACTGTGTTAAACTATAACAGAGATACGTTCAGAGAGGAAACAGTATCCCCTTTGTTGAGCCAGAAAAAAAAAAAATCCTGTTTCCAAGCTGCCCTTATAAATTCTTACTGAACCCTTTCAAGTAGCTTGCCAAAACATTAGGCAGTTTTAGGAGAACACTGGGGTGCAGATTAATTCTTAATAAATTGATTGATATCCCTACAAGTAAGCAAGCAAGCTGTGTGCTCAATGCCATTTAAGTCCTGTGTATCTGACAGTTTCGTCTATAAATTACGGTTTAATTCTTTAAAAGACCAGGGTGTCATCTGTATTAAAAGTCTTCGAGTTCTTACAGTTGTTTCACATTATAGCTTATTGTATTACAGTTCTGGTATATTCTTTCTGTAAGTAATCTTGTAGGAGCCAAAGAAATAGGAGCCCTTCAGAGTGCAACGGCAATGACTTTTCCATGTTTCCGTTCTGCGCTATGGTAATGGGAGAGCAATTTGAAGAAACTAGTGGAAGCTTCCTAGGCATCTAGGTTTCTTAAAATTTGATTCAATTTTCAATAGTTTTCGATTTTCATTTCAAAAAGTGATCTGGGAGACGCTAGTGACTCCTTACAGGCAGTAAATATTCATTGTGTGTTGAGTTGAAAGAGGCTGAAAAAAGTCTTTAGTAAAGTAAGTTGACAGAAAAAAACAGAGGTGTATAGCATATACATTTCCTTGCACAACTTGGACCAACTACAGTCATTGATAATGGATATATTTTGGACAGGTGTTGACAAAGCTGCTTTTTTTTCACTCCCCTCCTTGTTCATGTGAACCCTAAGAAGGCATGAGTGCATTGCCTGGGCCCCTCTGCGGGTGCTCATGGACAGGCAGCACAAAGAGGTTACCTGTTTGTTCAGTTTATCAGTCATGTTCCCCAGGTATTGCTAATTACCTCCCAATACCCCAGTCAGGGCTTTGGTCCTGTGTTATCTCCTACAGGTGGCATTAATTTGGAGGCACAGGCAGCCTGCCATCCCTGCCCCGATGGCGAGTTTGCTGGACGGCCACCACTGTTCTGCACTTGACAAGGAACCTCCAACACTGCACCAGCTGCCCAGTCGGAGAGCTGCCCAGGGGAAAAAACAAAACCTGGGGACTCCCAACATGTCCGACATATAATTTCTGGAGAATGAGTTATATACCTAGCAGCAAACATTAACTCTCAGAAACATAAAACTCAGTTTCGGTTTGTCTGGTTGGGTCTGGATGGAAGCAGTGACTGACTGGCATCCCCAAAGAGACTGAAAACTGTCAGATAGAGAAAAAACGAGATGAAAAACTACTTCAGGGTTAAAATCACCCTACAAATAGAAACATATTATCATATGCATTTCCAATGGAAAATTGTGAAGGAAGTATACATAAACAAGAATAGTAATAATTTAATTCCTTTGAAAGTTGTCTATATATTTGTCACAGATATCTGATTAAGAATTCTAAGGAAGACGGTATTTTATTTGTTTCAGCCATGGTTTTCTCAGGAATCAGTGTAACTTTCTACAGCAAATACGACATGAGGAGTCACTGAATTTTGATTGGTTGTTTTTTATAATCAGTGTGATCTTTTCCTAGTTGTCAATCCATATTTTTTCACACACATGGAACAGATGAATGATCAAATGAAAGCCTTGTATTCTGTTTCTTAAATTGAGTCTATGCATAGACACATTTAAAGGTAGTTAATTTAAAGATTAATATCCTATAGGCACCATTAGAAACCATATTAGAAACAGTATTTTCTTAGAAAATGAAACTGCCATATACTAAAAATGAGACCAAAGATTATACTAAACATTTCTTAATTTTTGAACTGTATTTTTTATCATTCAGTTTCTGTCCTTTAATTTTCTGTATATAATTATTTTCATGGTTATTCTTCGTGATTTCATGTTATTTTTTTGAGATATTAGATATAATTGTGACTTCCAATTTCCAAGAAAATGCCAATTGCTTAAGTTAACAGGTATTTCTTTTGTAAAAATGAGGTTCCCGGAAAACATTTCCCAGATATTTGGGATGAGAGACCGTAAATTGTTCTACAATGGCCAAGTGTATACATTTGAGACTGTTACACACACCCACAATTGGTTCATTTAATCTTCTTTGCTAATTTTTCTTCTAAGTCAGATCTCAAACCTGTGTATAAGAAAGAATTAGTAGACTGTTCAGGGATGCCAGGGATTAATACCCACGTAAGTGTGATTGAATTCACACCTGAGTTTTATTTTGCAGCTTACCTGATCAATAAGGGGTTGGAACAATGGCAAAGGCAAAGAAGCGGCATTATATCTCAGCTTCACCTGAATGTGTAGCAACAGTCTTCTGGAAACCTGAAACCATATTTGGTATCTTAGTGTACTCTAGCATCTGAAATAAGCTCTTTATTTCTTCAGAGAGGAGAAGTGAGCTTCTGAAAAGCATGATACTTAAGTCTTGAAAATTACTGACATGAGTAGGCAGAGAAGGACTGTTATTGAACAGAAAGAATTTAAGCATTCCCTTTGTTTAAAAAAAAAAAAATCTTGCAAATAAGATTCTGCAGAAAAGGCATTAATGCCGTTATAATACACTAACACTTCACTGGATGTTTTGAATTATTTCTTGTGAATCTATACAGTTAGAACTACTAACTTTGCTCTCAAATATTCTGAAATTGTCTGTTTTGCTAAGTAGGTCACACTTATTCTTGCATGTGTACATTTTTTCTGTTTCCTTTAATTTTTTAGCCTTTCTGCAGACAAAAATCTAAAAATCTATTGTGGCACCCAGATAACCATACCTCATATATTCACATAGAGTATGCACGTATACTGTAAGAACCTACACTAGTGTCTAGCTAACTCAAAGCCACAAGGATTGTAGCATTATATTGATCTTTTCTAACCTGTTAAAATGTACTAGCCTGTTGAAATATATCTTTTTTAAATATAGAATCCAAATAGTTTATATATGAACAAAGATATTTTATTTTCCATTTTCTCAATAGGATCCTATAATAAGAATGGGATACCATAGGCGCTATTTTAGTGTCTTGTTAGAGTGCAGTACATTGATCCCAAGTGCTAAATCATTTTTATGGCACATTAATAGTATCATGACATCAGAAAACATATTTTTCAGCTTGAGGGACCTTTTTCCAAACCAAATACATCCCACATGAACACTGAAAACAAATCACAGCAGTCTATTCTATAGTGGACTAATATAGGCCAATTTCAGTGTTAAAGTGTTTGCTCAAATCAGTCTTTGCTCAGACCTGGGATGACATTTAAAGGTTTGGAAATAGCTGGGATTTTGTTTAAGCTTTGTGTTACTCCCTTAGCTTTAAAATGTATTTGTGGGGTTTTTTTCTTCTTTTGGTGGAGTGCATTGGGTTTTTTAGTCAGATATTGAAGAAAAGAATATCCATGCTGAAGTATATTTGCTACCACTTGATGCTATTTAATATCATAGGTAGATTAAGAGAGCGATGGATAGTTTGGCCCTCCTGTACTTCGAAACATGTGTATCAGTCTCTTAATCAGACCATTGGTATGGGGAAAAAAGTATTGCACTAACCGTGTTTTGACTATGTCAGAAATTCTCTGTAACAAACATCACTTCTCAAGCAGGAAGGCCGATCATTTGATTCTGATGTCAGATTTGCACCATGCTTCACTTCATATTGGGAAAAGTTTTCAACTTGGCAAGTGCACATGTATCTACCTTTCAAAGAACAAACCTTGCTCTGTTTGTCATACTTTTTTCTTTATTCTTATAATTCCTTCCATTGTTTGTTAATAGTGGCAATTTGCCTCTATTTCAGAAATCAAAACCGTAACTACTGAAACAGCAAACATTTTCAGCCTTCATTATTGCCTCCAGCCTTCCTTTGATATGCGGTCTCTGCTTCCAAATTAGCAAATGAATGTGAAATTGTCTGGGATGGGGAAGGCTGAAGAAAATAACCTGAAAGTAGTTTTAATGTGTTCTCTTATGCTGTATTAAATCAGAGCTGATACCACCTTTGTAAAAGCAAAACGGATGCTAAGAAATCAGAGCCAGGGAACATAATCCAATTTTTTTTCTAAGGAAAACATCAAGTGTCTGCTCAGAAAGAACATAGTGCCTGCAAATACCCAAATTTATCTTCCATTTCCAACAGAGCTTGTCATCAAAAACTTACCCCCTCCTTTTATCTAACAGAAATACTTGGGCAAGTTCTGTAGTTGTTATTAACTGTCGAAGTTTATATGAACCAATGCCATTAAGTAAAGCTTGAGGATCTTCCACTTCTAACTTACTATTTTTCTAGGGAGAAAAAGGTCTCCACTCTTCAAATAAATTCATTATTAGGAGGATGGATACTAATTCTCTAGGGAGAACCCGGCCCCTGTGCAAAAGAGAGAAAGTGAAATGATTGTGTTGCCAACTTGTTTTTCCAGACTGCTGATTCTCCCTATCTCTTCTCATGTGTTTGATGGGGAAGTGTGGTGATCGTGCCATTGAATGAGAGACTCAAAGGCTAACTTTTCAGTGATAATTATGACAGGATAAATTAATTGAAAACAGTCTGATCGGTAGTTAATAATTCATTAGATACAATTATTTTTGTTTCTTTCTTTCTATTTTCTGAGGTAAAAAAAACCCCACTGAAACTAATACAGTGGCAATATTAAGGCAGCACTCAAAGAAATGAAAACTATATACATGTCAATATATGAAGGGAAGTATTTCTATCCATATGACTTGTTGTCTTAGTATCCTAGCCAGAGGTATATACAATGGCAAAACATATCTTTGCTGAGAAAAATAAAAAGTATATATATTTTGGCAATTGATTTTGACACAATTTTTACAGGGATTTTGTAGTAATGTCTGGGGTTTGTTTTAAATCTTAGTCACCGTGATAGAGAATTATTAATGGCTCTCCTCCAGTGTCTACCTAGTGTGATTGTAAAACACTGAAAAAATAAAATATGTACTACCTGCCTGAAAGAGTAGGAGGTGTGCTGGTCTCATCCCATGCACAACCTCCCCTCTCCCATGTAAATGTGTGCATGTATGCACACATCTTCTATTTTTCACTCTTTCTTTTAACAGCCTCTACATGCAAAATGAATTCTGTGCTTTCAGCCTTTTTTAATTTACTGAGGGCTAGGTTTTTCTCTTTGTAACTAACTATGGCAATGAAGTGATTGGCACTTAATCACTCCTGGAGATGTTGTCCCCAAAGAGGCACTCTTCTTGTACTGGCAGGAAATGGTTTACTTTATCTTCTTCTACATGCATCCTTCTCTTCAGTAACTTTGAGCATGCACAGCTCAGAAAGTTGGTGTGAAAAGCCAAGTTTCATTTCTCTGTTTTATTGGGTAAGTATTATATGGATAGTTCTGGTTGCTCATCTACATATTCAGTCTGGAAGAAGGAATGTATCTTACAAGTGAACACAAATCTGATGCAGAACAAAGGAAGCGTGGGCAAAACTGCATGTAAATTTTTCAAGGGCCCCTGAGAAAAGACTCTGAAAATAAAGGGGTTTATTTTACGTTCGCATTAGGCTCTGACACTCCCCAGAGGACTGACATTTCTGTGCTGACTGTGTTACGTTAGTGTGGACCGTCCATCTGCTGGGAATATAACTGAGGCAGGCATTTGATTTCCTGTCAGCTACAAGATATCAATCAGATAGTGATCAAATATTGTTGCTATCTGAGGCACCCTCTTGGTACAGATTAACACTATGAGCCCTCTGCACAGTGCTATTTGGTCTTCTCCATAGTCCTCAGTCTCCTTAAGGAAATTTTTTGCCAAGTACAGCCTTGAGACTTCAGACAGCACTCATGTCCTGCAAGAAATCATTACCTTAGAATTTCTTTATTTCTTTGTCAGACCTATGATGAGATGTATGTTGTACAGTGGGACCTCATTGTAATAGATGCTCTCTGCATATACAGCTGTGTTATAGAGTAGAATTTCCCTTCCAGGAAAAGAATTTTAAGGGCCTAGCAGTGCATTAATTGCAACAAAAACTTTATGGGCGGTAGCGGGTGGGAAAACTTACTATCCCTTGATTTTCAAGATTTTTCTAAATCTAAATTTTCAGTATTTTTCTAAAATGTGCATTGATACTTTTAGAATTCAGCACAGAGCCACAGTATAACTCTCATCATCCAAGGCATTACGTATGGAGAGAAGTAATTGATTGCTGGTTAGTTGTAGCTGTGACTTGGGTTTCGATTAGACTAATAACTTATAAACTCTAACAGAAAGCAGCTATTTTGCACATTGCTAAAAAGCATTCATGTAAGTTTGGTGTGTTTGACTCATGCATAATGTATACTCCTTAATGACCTGCATAGCCAAAGGATGGCGCTTGAAATTGATGAGTGTGATATATTCATATGTAGAACAAATTAGTTTAAGGACAGATGAAGAATAGATGTGCAGTCTAGCTAGCATGAACTGTTACAATTATAGAGATTATTACAACCACAGTGTAATACCTTCCAGACATCAGAAATCATTAAGTGTCAGAGTTGCGTAGCTCTACAAGCTAGTTTTATCACAAAAATGTTATTGTATTACAGCAGTTTCAATCATGCCACTATATTTGAGATTAGAATAATATTTCTACTGAAAATACTTATTTTCACAGGTTTCTAACAACCTTAGAAACAAACTCAAGAAGAAGCACAATAAAAATATCCCCAAGTGAAACAGAGAGGAATACAGGGTGGTAAATTTTGTCTTGGAGCATTTTGTTTCCAATACATAAGAAGAACATGTTGTTTTAAGTCAGTGGAAGTCAGGATGGAATTGTTGATCTGAGCGAAGCCTGGTCCTCAGACAGGTGTGGGACTGAAAGGAGTTCATTTGCTTGAGGCCAACTTTGAAAATAAGTAATCTTGTCATATCTATTACAAGAATCTGTAAAATATTGTAATATCTAAACTCACTTCAGGCTGCACTTTGGTTTAAAAGTGAGCTTGAACCAGACCAATAAATCCTAATATTCACAAGTTTGCAGGTGTACTTTGAGTTCAATATGGCCAACTTTCATGGACCAAACTACTCCCAAAATTTACACTGAAAAAACAACTGGAAAGCAAAATTGATTTGACGTGGTGTTTTTCCTGTTGCAAATACTGTGAAAGAATGACATGTCTAGTTACTACTATTCTTCAGTACTCTTAATCCTTACACATACACTTTCATTGGTGGTAAATTCTTCATTCATAAGGACTTTGCCTTTTACCTTCACAAGGTAAAAAGGCAGGTTCGCATGATGGTACCCCAGACTGTCATGGCAATAGCCAGGAAATAATTTTTTAGCCAAAAAAGGCCAATGAAATTAATTTTCAATGGCATATCTTTTTGTTTATTATTTTGTTGATAATGTCATAAATTCCAGCAGGCTGATGTTTGAAAATGAATGCTTCTTCTTTATAGAAGGAGTTCCATTGAAATGTACTTTCCTACATAACCCCAGACATTTTAAATATATTTATATCCTTTGCCCAAATCGTACTTACAGTCTTTCTGACATGCTGAGCAAATCCTATGTACAGATACATGCACAGAAGAAACCACGGTTTGAGTACTGATGGTTAAACTTCCACATTATTGTTAAGGTCTGCTATTTATATTATGAGGCGCACAGAAAATTTTAGAAGTATCATGAGCTCGATGAGGAAGTGATAAGGCCGGCCAACTGTTAGGGCACTGACTTACCTCGTGGAGCTGTTGTGGTGATAAATACATCAAAGGTGTTTAGGGTCAGATGCAACAATTACTTAGCCACCTAGTGTTTAAGTCCTTAAATTTAGGTACCTGCCCTCAGAATGCACTAAGGGTGCTTACAGAAATGCAGTCTGACTTGTCTTCAGATCTACAGAGGCATGCCTTCTGCTTACCTGATATTTAGGTACCTTAGCACTTGAAAAATGAAACTCAGAATGAACAGCCAGAATGAGCCCTATTATGCCCAAATCAGCATACTTAGAGAGAGCTCGTTTGGGGCTACATGGTGAGACACTGAACTTAAAAGGGAGAATGCTAACACCAGTCCAACATGTGCCTTCACTAGAGCTGGAAGGCTGCACAAATGATGCATAATCACAAGCTTTCTCCCTACTACTGCATCTCTTTAGTCTTAACATTAAATAGTGACAGGCACAGAAATACTCATGCATGCAAGCAAAGAATAGAAATGCTTCAGAAAGTTAAAGAATTCCTAGCCCTTGTCTGGTAAAATAATAAATCATCATCAGAATCTCATAGGATGGGAAAAATCACCCTCTTCCCTCCACCCCCTGTCATTCCTACATGATCCTCTATCAAGACATAAGAATTAGAAATCTTTTCAAGAGAAAGAGGTAAGTTAATGTGGTTTTTTTCTGTAAAGCCAACCCTTGATATGTTTATGCATGTCACCAAAAATGCTATGAATTTTCACTGCAGAAGTTTCTCGATTATAATGAGGTTTATATGTGGATTTTTTTGGTCAGCTGCTGCATCTGCTCTAGATTAGACCACATACGGAAAGCGAAAAGTGAAACTAGAAGCAAGGAGGATAGTACTTTGAGGTTAAATTGACAAAGAGCAGAAAATTTCTGGATATATCCATCTAAATTATAAGTTTTCCAAAACCAACTGACTTGGGTATTTAGGGAGCTAACTGCTGTTTGACTATAATGGACATTAGGCCTTGAAATTTCTCTGATGATCCGGTGCTAAATTATTTTTTTCATATTAACCATTAAACACTACATAGGAAGGAATCACATAAGCATTCCAACCAGAAGGATAACAACAAAAATATGCTCATGTTGAAATTGATGCAATTCAAATTCAGATGGTGAAGAAAACAAAAGAACAAGGGAACAGAAATCATGTCTTTTCTGGTCTCACAAACTTTCAGTCAAATCTTACACAAATTCTGCTTATAGCAGGTTACTTAAACCCTTACAAACAAGGCCATACTATTCAGGAATTAATGGAACTGAGACCAGAAACTCTATAATTTATATAAGCTGATGCCTAAAACCAAAATGAATTCAGAGGAAAGTAGGTTGTTGTTTGTTGGTTTTGGGTTTTTTTTAAAGATTCCAACATTTACAGGGAAACCTTAAGTGATCCTTAGTGACCGACTTTAAACTTTTCTATATAGCTCCACAGTCCACTGGTGTAATTGTAGGTCTATCATATAGTTTGTATCTTTACTTTACATGTACATTGGTGAAATAATCCTCAAAAATATGAAATTTTTGACTAAAAGAGCAAATGGACATTTACATGATAAAGACCTAGGATAAGATTTCAACTTCAACAATACATAGCATTTAATTTTTAGGAAATTTCCACAATCCATGCCACTTACTAAAGTCTTCAGCCATGCTATACTTAAAATGTATCCAGTTTTTTCTGCAGGAAGCTATTATTTGCCTCCAGTCACACAATATTTTCAATCCAGGGAACAATTTTTTCCTGTTTGTTGTACAGCTACAATTAGGCAGTTTAAGGAGAAGTATCTGAAGGTGCACAGGTTGAACCCTCAAGAAAAGTGTCTCTTCCAGGAGCAAAATAGATTCCACAGCGGTGGCCACAGCCAGTCATCTTAACTTCTTTAGTCCTTGATACAAAAACTTAATTTTCTGTAGGTGCTGTTTATCCATGCAGGCTCTTCAGATCAATTCATTGGAGCATACAAGGGAGGGAGGCCACAGGCGTAAGCTGATGCTAGCAGGGGTCTCATCTAGGGGGTCCTTTTATCATAAGGCCTAGCAGAGGTCCTGCCTTCTTCTCTCCTATTACTCTGCCTTACAACTACAAGAAGAGGAGGTGATTTGGTTTTGGCATATCAGGTTATAGAGTAGGAGGAAAATGCAAGAGCGCACCACCAAGATAAAAGCCACAAACAGTATGAAAGGAGAGCATAAATTAGTTTGAAAACTAATGTGTGAACTGAGTCTTTACAGTGTTTGTTAAATGAAGTTCAACACACCAGTACACCTGGCAGCTGAGCCACTACAGAGGTGCATGTTCTTGCTCCTTGGGGGAGGTCTGCAGCCCATGCCTAGTTCTATGCTACCACAGTTTTGTTGCTAATAATATATTTAAAATGCTATACCAATGCACAAAAGTGATTGAGTAGATGTAGCCCAATTTTGTATTGACTGGTGCACAAAAATGGTGGAAAATAGCAGTTAGATAAAGTTGGGTTTAGTGCACTGAGAGGACTACAGATTTGGCAGAAAATTTTTTTTTTTTTTTTTAAATCTGATTGTACAAAGACCAGAAGACCAGAGTAATAATCCAAACTATCTCCAACAGAGGTACAAATTAAAATGTAAACAGTAAGCCTGGCTTTAGACTTCTTTTTTTTTTTTTCCCCCACACATTCTGTTGATAACTTATTAACGCATTTCCCAGTTATGTAGTCAGAAATTCCCCAGGAAGTCAGGAAGGTCTGTACTGTTAAGTGCTGCTTTGGTGCCATGGGATCCATGTTCAGGGTATTCCTTTGCACAGTGTTGTAACCTCCTTATCTCAAGTTGACATTGCACACGACTCATCACTATCTGTGGCAGAAGCTTTATCAGCATCTCCAGCAAGAAGCACCGCTCTCTAGTTGGAAAAATTCTGTGTTTATAGTTAGAAACATCAATCATTTTTGTCCTATATTCTCACTATTATTTACTGATGTGCTTAGAAGTAAATAGCAAACTTCCTGGCTTTACCAAAAAACATATACTCTGAAAAAAAGGAGCAAGGCATAGTCTATAACAGTGCAGGATGTTGGCGTTTTGTGTCAGAAAACAGTTCCTAAAAGGAATTTTTCAAGCTCTTGATACTTTTTTGTTAAGTCCCTTACTGCTTCGGAAAATCTTAGGTAGGATACAGTAATAAACTATGCTGGTGGTTTTGCAACATTTGGGCTCAACTTTTGACCAGGGATTGGGACACACTTATAATGCACACCTTTACAAAATTCAAAGTTATTCATACTTTTGCGATACCTATCAACAGTGCATGTGCATTCCTTCTGCATGCCAAAATATCATGTAAACCTAGTCCACTGGCTAAATCCCTGGGTCGTACACATTTTCAATGTTATGTGTAGTTCTTAGTTTAAGTTGCACACAAATCACGGTCAAATAATTCACTCAAGGTCAAACAGCACAGGATCTGGTTTCACTGGCAGGAAAAGCCATTACAGAAAACTTAAGGAAACCACAGAATCCTTTTGCACAGGGTGTGCTGCTCACTGACATTAGCATGAAGCAGCCTTAACAAGCTGGAGAATCTGGTTGTGCAGCTTCAAGAAACTACTTATTTTCTCCTTCAGTCATTTGTAAGCTCTCAAAGAAAGCAGAAAGTTTGTGTTCATATGCCTGGCTAATCCAATATCTCCTATTCCTCTGGGTCAAGGTCACCCAGTTCTGTCAGATGGGATATAAGTTTTCTGTAAGGCATTGACATTTGGGGGCTAGAAGGTCAAATCTGGGATTTCTGCTTTGTTGTGGTCATTTTGTTCTGTGTAAAGTATGTAACATGACATCTTAAAGAACTCACTTGTACTGACATTTAGCCCATTTCCAAGTTGCAGTTGCCCTCACTTTCTGGGTAATAAGGATAAATATACCTTATATCATATATTTCCTATGTAGCAATGCCTTCTCCGTCAATAAGCACAGGTTTTGTTTCTCTGCTGGGTTTTTCGGCAATGCTGTATTCCATTGGGTTGTCACTCGCTATTTTAATGTGTGGTGGCAGATTGTTTTCCTCCTACAGTTTTTACCAATTTTACAGATCATTACTAGTTGACTAAAATTGGTGCAATTTGCCTCTGCCAGCTGATGTTTAATAATAACTGTCATTCCTGCCAAGACCGTGCATCAGTAAGTTCTGACAGTACGTAACACATAGCACATATGTGGATTGACTATGTTATATTCTTGTGACAAGCCATTTAATTGACTGATAAAAATCAAGGAATTGAGTGGATGAACCTTGAGAGAAAGCTAATTTGTGTGTTTATTGGGAATTCAATACCACGTTGGCCTCTTTACTTGTAATTATCAAAGTTTTGCACTACACATAGCTTGTTTCAAAGGTAACACTAGGAAATTTGTTATCCTTACCCCTTGCACTACTTATACAATGTCAAAGACCTGAAGCAGGCTGCACCGAATGTCAAGCCATAGAAAAAGTCAGATGTGTTGCGGTTTTCCTGACCATGAAACCGAGGGCAGTTTCTTTATTTGCAAACTGTGTAAATCTATTGCATGCAAACATTAAATGAGGAACTGCCAAAATTTATGGTTCCTTTGGGGGCCCTAAGCAGTGCATATAGTGAAAAAATTGGAGTGAAAACATGTCTTTTACTTCCCCTGGAGAAGAAGTATAGCATGGAGGTAGGTCAGAGAGCCACGCCTGGCTCACTGCTGACTTAATATGTGACCTGAACAAGTCATATAAGACCATTGTTTCTGCTTTCTCAAGTGTAAAATAGGTAAAATATTTCAGAGGCTACTTGTGTACTTTAATTGGTTGACTGTTTCCTATGTACTGGATAAAAGGAGATTACTGCATGTTTAAGCATCACATTTCCCTTTTATATTTTTTTTAACCAGTACTACAGGATTTTCTCATTCTTCCTCTTATGCTTAGCTAGTTTGTGTGCCTGACAGTTCTTTTTTCTCCCATTACTACTCCCATTATCCTGATTTTCTCTCTCTGTGCCTTTGTTCTCCCTTTCTTGCCTATTTTATTCTGCTTCTCTGTCTTCCTGCTTTGTTTCACAACATTCATGACATAAATAATTTTTATCCTAGAGTCTCGCTGAGTATTCGATACACTGAGGCACATTTTTGCTGCTTGCTGTGTACACACTCTGTGGAGCATCAGTCCCTGGAGGATGCATGGATACACATTTCTTATTCGCAAGTACTTCTGCCTCCTGCATGCAAGTGCTTCAGGGTCTGCCGGAGTCAAACTCACCCTGAGAAGCTCAGGGTTACAAAAAAGACAGCTCAGTTTTGCCTGTGATTCTGGCCTGGGGTCTCCCAAGGAACTTTCCTTTACCAAAAAAGAAAAGCCATTGCTAAGTCATAGCTGCCCACTTGAAGGGGCCTGAGACACAAATCTGTGACCCAGCTATTGATTGGAATGTCATTTTGTCGTGTATAGTAAATATGCATAGGTACTAGGAGGAAAAGAGGAAGGAAAGGGGTCGCCAGACCAGGAAAGGGGGAAGTAGGCTTTAGGGGCTGGGGGGGGAAGGAGGGGAGTTACCCTAGAAGGGTCATGTACCAAAGGGACAAAATTTGTAGTAACAGTATCATTCAATCTGAATGCTTATATCATTACTATAGAAATTATTTTAAGGCAGTAAAATTTGTGTTATGACAGTGGAGATACTTCCTCAGTGCAGACAACTCAAAGTAACACATAGGCACCCCAGCACATCTGGCCACAGCACCATGTTGGTATATTTGCGTCTTCCATGATATAGGAAATAATAAAAATTTCTACAGGGAAATGAAGGCAATCTTTTGGAAACAGTTCATTATTATCTTTTTTAGCTGTCTAGTCTCTTATTTTGTTCTTTGCTCTTTTAGCTGTCATAACACTCATTTCTACTCAGAGTGAGCCAGAACTGACTGCTGTTCTTGGACATCACAAAACCAGATAAGGTCAGGGTATTGGCTTACAGTAGGTCCACAACACCACTGCCCTCCACAAACCCCAGAGTTTTACTGTGCTGTCATGGTTGTGTGTTGGTGGGGTTTTTTCTTCTGTGGGTCTATAAAAGCTATAACTTATGTGTCTGTAAAAGGTATACCTGATGGTCTGAATGGGATTTCAGCAATGTCAAAAGGAATATTAAGAAGGATTTGACATAGAATAAAATTTTTAAATGGTGGTATATTTCTTTTCTGTTGCATTTTCACCCAAAGAGCAATACCTGAAGGAAGCATCCATTGCATGCTGGCATATTCTAGCCCTCAAGAATCATGTGCCCATTCAAACTTTACTGGTGGGTTGTTATTCACATTAATTTCTTGTCATTTAGCCGTTAAATTGTGTATTCTATGAGTTTTAGTCTCTTGCTAGGTACACACATACAGGTTACCTTACCCCTACCCTCTCAGAAGACATAGGTGCAGAAAGAAAGGGCTGATCATTGGGTGCAGGTGTAAAGACCGTACAAGGTACCTTCACTCAACAGCTGTGAGGGGTGAAGAGGAGAAGGATCAGAATGAGAGATTTAGAGGAGCAAGGTAACTAGTTGTGAATACATATTGAGTGGGATTGTTGTTATTCTAGGAGGGACTGCTCAAATATAAATGTCCTGAGGTGTATTTTTGTTCTGTTTTTAAAACACTAGAATATTTAGCCCAATACAGCCAAAACAGAACATCCTTGGGTAGTTCTTCCTCGTTATCATGAAAAAAAATCAGACTAATCTTCTTGGCTTATATTTCCAGCAGGTTCTTTACATTTTTCTAGCTTTTCCATTGAGAAAATGAAAAATACATTAGTTAAATGACCTTTAGTTTTTGCCATCTAGTCAAGCGTTCTTTGCACTGGCACAGTAATACCATTATCCTGACCTTTGTCTCCCTCATACAGTTTCTCTTCATGCCTGTCACTAGCACTGACTTAGCTAGTAAGAAGGAGAAAAAATGATAAAAAGGAAAAACCACAATCTGATTCAAATTGTTTGGCAACGTAAGCCTCTGGAGATGTTTGTTCCAGCTATGCTTCTTTCCTTCTTTTTATTTTTACCTTTTCAGATGGTGCTTTCTATTTCTTTCCTAGATTTTTTTATTCTTCAGTCTAAGTCTATTTAACCAGGTATCTATATGTGGATAAATAAAGTTTAGGATAAGTTTAATGTGAGATTTTTTTTGGTCTGACTCATAGTTGTGGTTCGCCTTGATGCACAACCTTCCACAATAGCATGCTGTTACACTTCCACATGTGAAACAGTTGTATTTCTTTGAAGTTAAAATAAAAGGGCTTCACTGTTTTCTCTGACTTCAATATAATCAAGTAGCAAGTGTCTGTGCCCAAATCTTACATTTAACTTTCAATCTGACCTTGGATTAATCCCTTTACCTCACCATGCCTCTGTTTCCTTTCCTGCCCCCGATCAGCATGCAGGCAGTGCAGTGAGAGTCGGGGAGCTCAATCTTAATTCTTTAATACAGCTGGAAAAAATCCCTCAAGACATAAGCTAACAGATTTCAAGCCATGCTTGTTGGCTACTTTCCAGTCTGAGTGAAGTGCAGAGCTACAGGACGACTAATATGGCTTGAAAATATCACTTGAAAGCCTTTATCTCAATAGCATTTTGACTAATGCATAACTTGCAGAAAGACATTCAGTTTCTATCTGAAAACATCAGGAGATTTACAGTGTGCCAGTTCTTTTTGTAATTTTGTCCTTTGTTGTGTGATTTATTTCCAAGCACATTGCGCGCTGTGGTAACACATAAATTTAATAAGAAATGTAATCTACTCTGTTTCCTTCCTTTCCTGATATGTAGGAAAGAACTATGGAGAATATACATTTAAGGACAAGTGACAGGGCTTCACTCTCTTTTTCCAGTGACAAGGACTCCTGAAACAGGGATGATGTGCATACAGATAGATGATTTCCTGTTGTTTGTTTTGAGTCTAATCAAGCTGATTGGGATGAATGATAATGGTGATGTCTTTAACACATACAAGAAATTTTGTTTGTTTATGAGCTGGAAACCATTTGCAGTTTGCAGCAGCAATAGGAGTTGCCTTAAGATAGGGTGTTTGGTCATTACCTTCATAATGGGAGTCACTGTTTTTTTCACTTATATGGCTGCTTACGAGCTTAGAAAATAACAGTATGCTTCATCCACTGATCTGAAAAAAGTCTTTGTATAAAGGGTCAGAGTTGTTATTCCCATTGAACAAATGATGAAATGGATGAGCAGACAGAGAGAAAAACTAGCACAGGGTGATGAGCAGACTGCTAGCAGAGGCAGCAGAGGAATCAAGTCCTTCCATGGTTTGAGCCCCAAAAGCCCTGCAACTCCTCACGTGAAAAGCCTGATCCAATTTACTGCTGCTAGGCTTGTCAGAAATTCAGAATCATGGTGATCCCAAGAACAGACGGTTCCGTAAATAATCTGTGGCCAGACTTGCATGAAGTTTATTTCTGTTCTGATTCTATAAGCTCACCAGGGCTTGATAGTTCAAAACCTATAGTTATTTGTATCTGTTCTCAAGTTCTGCTTTAGTCTTCAGTACCAAAACACAAAATACAAAACATTAATCATACAAAACCATGGGTTCTTTGAAAGGGGAATATAAATACGTGAGCAAGTCTTGGGTCAGGATGCTTTTTATGAATGAGCTTTGTGGCAAAGGAAAAGCATTGCCGTTTTGGACAGTACCAACATCTACGTGTGTGTAGACAGGGTGCTGTTTGTCCACAGAGCTAACTGAGGACTCATTTCACATGAAAATAAAAGCAGGTGCTAATTACGGTATATCGTACGGTATCCATGATTCGTGCATATTTTTTTTAATTTTCTATTACCTTTTTGTTATCTTCCCATTCACTGACTTAATTGATACACTACCTACCCTCTTTTGTGCCAAATACATTTGTGTTCTTCCTTCTGGGTCACAGTTTTACAATTATCACCATAGCAACATTCCAGCTATAATAAGAAGATACATCTTCTGAATGGCTGGTGATACAACATTAACTGTTAGAACATAACATTTTTCATGTTGGAAACATCTGGAGTTCACAACCAGCGAAGATCTGTAAAAATGTCTGTAGCTCTTTAATAATCACCCAAGGCTGCACTTGCAAACTTTATTAGGATGCATTTACAAATACTCCTTAGTCACCAAGCATGGAATGTGATAAAAATCAGCTTTATTCCAATACCAAAAAAAAAAAAAAAAAAAAAGTTTAGTTCGCAAGTCATGTGGTTTAAAAGAAAAAAAAAAGAGAATTTGAATTGGCCTTTGTGTCAAGGCCTTTATTTTAGAGAGTTTGGTCATACTCCATTCTTCTGCTGTTCCCAGCCTATTACCTACAGCACTAATATTGCTATTTACTGGCTGATTATATCCTCTGGCAAGATTCGGACTGTGTCTACTTTCCTGCTGCAAACTAATCAGTTTTCAAAATTAGTTATCGATCTCAACCTCATTGTGGAGGACAAATTTAGTGGCTGGTTCACTGAGTATCAACAGTGCCACTCCTTATGTGAGCTGCGTAGAAGTGAAAACAAACAAGATACTCAGGCCCACGTACATATATAATCATCTAATATAAGGAGATACAAGACAAGTATAAATGCATTGGCAAATGAAATAGCTTTTTTATGAGAAACACGACCTAAAGAAATCCAAGACTATTCCTCCAGTAAGGTACACATATAATTCTTACTATCTACTGTAGAACGTTCATCTGAGAGAGAACACGTGTATCGGAGCTGTTACTGGAAAACATCAGTGTTGCTTAATTTGAACTGGTTTGGGTTTTGGGTTTTTGTTGTTTTGGTGGTTTTTTTTAAGTTAGGAAACAAAATTATTTTTTAAAGATAGACCATTCTTAAGAGGTTTAAGTTGCAAACGTATTAGATGAAGTCGAAAGATTTTCAAATAGTAAGGACTGGAAGTTGGGATTTATGATTTAGTGAATAAGAATGTGCTGTCATTGTCCATTGCCTAGCTCTATCAAGCTACATTAAATCTTTTCAGTGATTATATTGTCACTCTTTTGGTTGCAATGGGAACTTGTCAGATGCAAGAAATTTTATTTGTGAAATTTTCCTGTAAAACATTGACAGAGAAAGATATAGTCAATAACACATCATTTTCCTGAAGGTGAAAGGCCCGTGCTCAAGTTGTTTCTCTACCTGAATGGAAGCACAAGAACACTAGGTTGCATGTTTCTAAATTTTGTCCCCAGGTAGACCTATAAAAATTTTGAAACCTAATCCTTTGTCTGAGAAAAGAGATTCCCATACAGCTTCAAGAATGCTGCAAGAATGCATTTCCTAGTTGCTTTAGGAAAGGTTTTATTCCATAGAAGCATATTTAAAATATTGAAAATGTCCAAAATATTTTTAATAACAGTCTACTCCCACTGCAATAATTTAATTATGTATGAAAAACATCAATGCTGGAGTTCTTTTTCTCTTTCTTAAACATTATTCTCAGTCTTTGTCCTGGAAGAAAAAAAACCAGTCTTCTAAACATTTCTCTGTTGAAACAGCATACAGAGTATCTGCCAAGTGTGTGTGTGTGTATAAATATGTATTTGAAAATTAATGTAAGATGTTTGGTAAGTCTTTTGTTTTATTATGAGCTCCTTGAATTTTATTTCAAGATTAGTGTCCAAAAAATGAGAATGTCAAAAACATTATTTGCATTAAGGTTTCATTAAAAACTATCATTTTCCCAAATTCACTCAAAACTTGGTTGAAATTTCCCCAAAGGTTTATGAATCTGGACTCTGTTTCTGTTTTATGACAAAACCACAAACCAGGTCTTTGGCTTTGCTTGAGTTTTGAGACTTTCATGGTGTGGTTTATTTTTGATGTACTTTTGATGTGTTTTTGATTTTTGAAAAGCTGGAACCTTGATGAATAGTTGGTGGTCTGTGATTATATTCATTATTTCAATGATACACACATACACAAAAACTTCCAGAACAAAAGGGTTTGATCTGTATTAATGCAATACTAAGAGTTTTGTTACAAGGTTCATTTTAAGTGGGAAGTTTGACCCTACATTATGGTACACTCAGCATTTCCATAAAACTCATTAAGAGCTACAGTATGCAAACAATACAAATACTAAGTATCATGGGAATTGAATTTTAGAAAAGAAATAATGAGACAGTAGAGTTACCTGCTTTGCTGTGTGTCACATCATTAGATTCTGTTACACTGTGATGCATTTGAAACATACTACTTGTTTTCCGCAGTTCTTGAATGAAGCCGGTGTGTTAGAACAGCCTTTTCACTTTTACTTCTTCAGCTAAGTAAGATGTAGCATAAGTATCTGTATATTTCACTACAAAATCTGAGTTGAAACCTTCCACGGTCAACGTATACTTTAAAGCAAACACTCCTCAGTCTCTTATGTTCCTACATTAATATATCTGAAATGTTTCAGATTCAAATCTGAAATCTGGATTTTGCTTTGGTTGTCTTTAGCAATTATTAATATATCCTCTATTTATTTTCACATGGTATGGTGCTGCAAAGAGTAGAAACTATGAATGCCAAAAAGTAACTTCTTATTTCTGTGAATATAGTCCTCTTCTTTCCTCAGATTATTAGAGGTGCAGTATTGTTTTCTCCCAGAAAATTATATCTGGAGTAAGGTAGTACATCTATTAATTTTGATAGAATTGCACTCTGATATAATACTAAGGATTTGGACCCGTTCTTTTATTTTTTTAAATAATTCTGTACAAAGAAAGGCAGTGCAGAACTTTTTCTTTCATTTGAATTACATGATTTGAATAGACTTCCCTAGTGACTGGTGATGTCATAAGAAACTTCTGTAAAGTTTTTGCTTAAGTCTGCTCCATTTTTCAAATCCAATTGCATTTATAGAGAAAAAAAATATTTTAAAAGATATGAATAAATTAAATAGGTAATCAATTTAATCTGAAGATGGGCATCAAAGTCTAAAGAAACCAACATTTCCCTGTTTCACTGAAGCAGTCACTGAACAAAGAACTTTGTATACAATTGATCTATAAATATAAGTAAATCAGTACAATATTTTAGACCTCCATTTTTTAGCCTGTCTAGGTCATTGAAGTGCTCTATCCTCAAGGGAATTAATGAAATTAAAAACTATATTACTTTTTTATTTGGTCATCCTCTGCCTGCCTGCAATTTCTGTGCTTTCAGATCTAGAGAGAATGCTTCCAGTAGTATCTACATTGACAGAGGCAGCACAACCATCTTTTGTCCTGGATTTTTATTAGACTAAAACTGCCCTGAAGAGCAATATGCTTAAAAATGTTTTGGCATACTCAAAGATAGGACTGAGTAACTAAAAAGAAATATGACAATGAAAATATAAAGGTTTGTACTCAAGAAATATTTTTCAAAGAAACAACCTCTCATATAGAATTTAAGTGATATTTTAATGAGCTTTAAGAAAAAGATGGGATTCAGAATTCAGAAGTTAAGGTGTACTACTAGCATATGGATGCCAGTACTGAGGTATAATTAACAAAATTTTTGAAACACAGGTAAAAAGATAATTACTTGTGTCACTGAGATGTTGTTACACTAAACAGTACATTAAAATGGACTAAGTTTTAGATTTGTATTTAGTTCTGATTCTTTTTGGAATTGATTTTCTTTCAAGATTTTTTTAGCAACTTTGTGTGGCTTTATATCAACTAAAAATGTTTTAATATGCTTAAATTATTTTTCTTCTTATGAAAATTATGAAACATACTACTTGTTTTCCGCAGTTTACAGAGGGTTATGTTTTCATAGTTGAAATTTTGTTTGCTATTTTGTTTATCTCATATGCCAACTGTTGATAAAAAATACCTGTTAACAGAATAAGAGATTCCTGGTTTGTGTATTAAAGATTTTTGAAGCTTGAGTACTTTTGAAAATTTCTGACACCATATTTTTTTATACCACATATATACACTATCTTTGCAAAATGTTTTATTTCAGTTGAATGCTTTCGAGGATGGAAATTAATTCCTTGGGAATTATTTCTTCATATTTAGTAGGGTAATGAAAAAGGAATAAGGCAGATCTTTTCTCCATAGACAATTCATCAAAGGAATCTTATGATGGCGTGGCTCAACTGGAATCTTATTGTTGTTTTTCAAAACTGTTTACTTGAATAATTTCAGCTAACCAGATACTTTGAAATAGCAGCTCCCTAGATATTACCAGCATATGAAATAAATGGACCTTCCCTCTGTACACAAGGCAAGGATCTGAGTAGTAGTTTTGAAGTATGAGGATCTTACCTTCTTGAGTCTATTGGATATGGGGAGATTTCCAAAGCAAAATAGAGCACCATGTACCAAAGTCTCCCTGGATGTCAGCCCAGCTACATGGTGCGGCCAACAAGTAGTCAGGGTCGCCAAGGGGGTGGCCAGGTCTTCATACCTTGGCACTTTGGGCTGCCATAAATGAGGCCAAGTGTAAGCCAGCAATTTCAGTATTTTGTGTGGTTGCCCATGCTCCCACATCAGAGAAGACAGTCAGCCTGCCTTACACATGTAGCAATTATAGATACTGCCATGGGTAAGATCATCTCAGTAGTGACCCCCAAATGTGCCAAAAACTGTGGGAGCCACCATCTGAGGGTCAGCTTTCACGTGACAGCTAGGCCAGTTTTTTAGGCAGTTGTAACTGAGAAGGGCAGGCAGTTAATCTGGGGACTTTTTCTGTGCCTGGGATATGTGACTGTACAGCTGGGGAGCAGCAGAGGGAAGTCGGGAGGGATCTCCCCTTTGGACACCACTAACACTTGCATCAAGAACAGCATAGCTAAATGTAACCAAACATGGATCCTTTCCTAAACGTAGTATCTGCTTTCTTATTATTTTACCCACGCAGAATGATACTTTCCAAATCAACTAGTTATGCAGAATAGTCTAAGAAATTCCACTCTGCAGCTGGAGCAAGAAAAAATAAGTCCTCAGTAGTGTGTGTATGTAACAGGAATTGTCACTCTGCTGACAGCTTATGAAAACACATTTATGGAAAACAGAGTTCATATTATATGAGTACATAATAACGGTATTCCAGTAATGTTCATCCTACTAGATTCATACCTACCTCCTAATCAAGAGTAACACAACTAAAAGTGATCTGCTGAGAGGCACTGAGCATTCCCAGATTAACATGATCTTAAAAGAAGTAAGCAAAGTTAGTGCATCTGCATCCTCCTTTTGAGTTTGATTACTAAATAGGCTGCCAGCTGTGACTACAGCTACATCTCTCTTGTAACTGAGTTGTAAAAACAAAACAAAACAAAAAAAACCACAAAGCAACAATAAATGGCTTAATATCATTTCCATCTATCTTTGGTGCCACAAATCAGGATTAATGGAATATAATAATTTGTATGAAAGTAATTGGAAACATGACATCTCCATTCCTACACCCACAGTACATTCATCATTCATCAGCAAGATAAGTTACAGACATAAAACCTAAGATAGAAGAAGTCCCTGTGATTTTGAGTGGTTTGAATTGTTGGTTGGTTTGGGGTTTTTTTTCCATTCTAAATTGGTAGCTGCTAATATAACCAAATTACTGCAGATTTAGCCTCTAATATAAAGGAATTTATATCATCTTTGAAATCCAAGGGGACTGCATTTGGAGACCATTTGAAGATGTTTAACAATGCACAAGCTATCCCCATGCAGGAGTGATAATGGAATTCACTATAAATAGCAGGTTTGTATTTTAAATTTGTGAGGTGGCTTTTCAGTCCAGAAGGAATTCATCCTTTCTTAGACTTGATCCAGGCATGCTTGCACCAAAGCTGATTGGGGTACAAACACTGTTACGTCTTTGGCTTAGCACTATTTTCTTTTCTGTAGATTTCCTTCCAGTAGAAAGTGAAGGTCTTAAAATGTGCAACCCAGTATAAGTCAAACCCAAGCACTACTGAAATAAAGAAATCCAAATAGTGTTATGCAGGTTGATATCATGCAGCACTTGACTAGATTCCTCCTATTTAAAATATTCAGGTTTGCTTATACACTGCCATTGAAGTTCAAAGCACAGTATTTGGTTCATTTAACAACTACAGACATTCCATTAGCCTTTCTCACTACCAGCTTCGCATCCCATATGCCTGCCTGATCCATCTGTCACTTTTTGTCAAATATAAGCACTCTCAGGGAGCAGCCATGATTTTACAGTGCATTGCAAAATGGGGCTCCAACCTGAATACCCACTGAACCAGAGACTAAAATTTTAATAATAGAACAGCAAATGGGAACCTCCATAATCATGAGGACTACGAGCAAGGAGGAATGGTTACCTTAATGTAGATATGTGGTGGGTAATAAGATATGTAAATCTTCACTGAAGGGATAACATACAGACAGTAATATCAGGTTAGATTATACAGTCAGTATTCTGCCTTTGAAAGTACCCAATAAAAGATTCTGAGAAGAAAGCTTAATAGGCCAAGTACCCAGAATCCTTTCCCTGTGTTTACCTCCTTGGCTCAAAACAAAAAGAGCACGCAAAAATCTATGGATTTGGCTTTTTCGTGTAGGAATGGATGATATGGAATTAATTACAATCTAAATACATATCCCTCAACAATCTGGCCACTGAAATTTCCATACTTCAATTAATATGCAGTATGATTCCTGTGATGGTAAGATGCTAAAAAAATTATCATTCCAAACAGTAAGAGGAGGAGGAGGAGCTGTTTTAGTATGCTATTGTCAAGACTTATGTATTTGTATACATATAAATTCCTCTTTCTGTCTCTGCATGTGCACTCATACATACACACACTTACATATATATATATAAAGTATACAACTGTAGCAGAAATCTATTACACTGACTTCATACAATCATTCTGACAGAAATTATAACTTATATTGCGTGTAGAATATCTTATTTTATAGCAACAGCTGTATCGTAGTCCAAATAACTTCTTCTTTATCTCTAAGAACTATCTTTTTTTTTTCCCTTCCTATTCTTATATGCAAATTGCAAGGTAATCTCCTTGAAAATAAGTCTCTCCCTATAAAATAATACTAAAATTGATAAGAAATTAATAAGAAAATTAACATAAATGTGGTACTAAAATTTTAGCATGTAAGAGACAACTTTTTTGCCACTTGAGTTATTTATCTGTATCCATATCAAGCTAGTACATAATGATATATAAGAACGGCTGTACTAGTTAAGTTATATAGTCACAATCCTCCTTGGAGAGTAATCAGTAAAAGTGCTTAGGAAAAGAGTTTCATAAAAGGCTAACTGGAGCATTTTCTTAGTACATTCTCTCATTTTCAGACAGTCTGTGGCATCAAGATTTCCTGAGCCAGAGGCTGCATGCACATCTTTGTGCTTAATGGCCCTTAATGGATCTTTTTTTTTCTAATTATTTGCCTAATTATTTTTTTAACTCATTTATCCTTTTGGCCTTCGCAACATCCTGTGGCCATGAGTTCCACAATTTAATTATGTGTTATGTGAATAAGTACTTCCTTTTGACCCTGGATGCATTAAGAATACTTTATCTGTATTTCTTCTTCCCTTTTTTCTGTTTTCTTTTTTGCTGATGCCTATGCAGCAGGAGCTAACGGCTTGGAAACTTTGTTCTTTAGACTTTACCTCAGTGTTCTTTGAATCTGAAGTGGCCCTTTTGATGTCGGCATAAGCAAGTGTGTGGACAATAAACTGTACATAAATGCTGGCTATATCCTGATGCATATGAGAAATACTTTTCTAGCCCAGCTTTTTTTTTGTTAACCAGAATGTTCTCTTTCCTTCAGTTTTAGAGACTGTGGGTCTCTGATAAACTTTGTGGTCCTACCTTTTATGAACCCAAATCCCTAGGAGCTATGAGGAATGAAGGAATTAAAAAAAACCCCAAACCAACAAACCTCAAAAAAAAAAAAAAAAACCACCAAAACCCAAAAAACCCCAACCACTACAAAAACCCCCCCAAACAAACAGAAAAAACCCAGAAGATATTATAACTTTGAGCTGAAAACCTACAAAAAGACTGGATTTGGCCTGAATGTTGTGTGAGGAAAAAAAGGTTAGTCTTCATGTTTCCTGAGTTAGATAAATTCACTATGGCCACTAGCAGATTCAGCTTTATTCTGTAAATGAAAGGAATTGCTCTTGCATCTGCCATTGGTGGATTTGGCCCAAAGAAATGAAGAATAATTGAATATTAAGATTCAATCATTAAAAATAAGGAAGTCACCTTCTTTAATGGAAGAAGTGGAAGCAAACAGGAGTTTTGAATGAGTATAACACCATTCACAATCAAATTATTTCTCACTGAATAACCGAATGTGGATTTATGACCACACCTGAAGTGCTGTGGTCTAAAAATGTCAGCTTTACAACTTTTGATTTAGTCTGACAGAGGTAGAAGAAAGAAAACAAAGAAAAAATCTGAGGAAATCTCTGAAGCTAAGGTTTTATTTCAAGCTAACTGAAAGAATCACTTTTGTGGAGAATGTTCTTTATTATAATCTGACTGCTAGCTTTTTTGTGCCAGTTTTATTTTAAATCTTTTCTTCATAGTTCTCAGCGAAATGTTCTTCCGATGGCCTCGAGTCAGCCACTGCTGACCAGAAGACAATAAATAATAACACATAATGTGGATAATATCCTTTCTAGAGAGATCATCACAAATTATTTTGCACCCTATTGAGCATATCTTGACTCCTGGTGTGATGCTTGGCAGTTCACCGCCCTCTAAATGCACTGCTTGGTCATTGCTTATATCCTGTAGTTTCTGACTTTGTCATGTAGATTGTCTCTCCTCTTGTTTTGCCATAAGCACGCACATAAAACTCTATTTGTAATACTGAAGTTACTAAGTGATATTTCAGAACCTTAAGTGTAAATTTACAAACGGTCTTCATGCAAGCTTCATACATTTTCCTGTAAATTCTTAAATTTGCTACATCTCATCTTGGCTGTTCAACTACATGTAAGTTCAATATTTTTATATTATAGCAACAGAAAATGTAAGATGTGCTTTAATAGGAAAGGTAATACACCTTTGATTATCTGACACAGATATGCGATTATTATGAGGCTGCTTTTCAGCTAGCTAGGCCTAGCTAGGTTGTAAAACATGTCTTCTTTTTTTAACTGAAGAAATACACAATAAATAAAGCTAGGAGAATACGTACCATATCAGATGTCTCTCATGGTAAATGGTGACAACCAGTGTGATTTTAATCTTGCTGTCTCATGTTCAGCATGTTTTGAAAGGACAGCTGAATCAACTGGTGAATCTGATGACTCTTCAAAAGGAAAAAACCAAACGTATCTGTATGAAAATAAATTTTGTGCCTGATTTGATATCACTAATAGGCCAGCAACAATAAAGGTCTGTTTCTTGGTATCAAAGGGTCCTTGAACTCAAGCCACATAAGAAGGTAAAGGGTAGATGGAAGCATCTGCCTGCTTGCTTCCTCATGCATGACCAGAGTTTCACAGCTCATTCTTCCATTTCCTGGACTTTTTCCTCCTTATTTTTAGCATTTTGGAGCATTGGCATGCACAAGGAATTCAGAATTAAAACCAAGGCAGCCTCAAGACATAGCTGACTGAAATGTTTATATCCCTCACAATGTATCGTGTCATCATAGCCAAACTTCAAAGAGCAGATGATTTCTGCTTGAGAAAACTACATTATTAAGATCTGGAAGGGGCTCGGTGCTGTGAGTTGTTGAGACTTCTTAAATTCCATTGTTTAGCCTAAGACATGAGGATACCATTCCTTTTCTAGGAAATAACTAACAGCTTGCTGTTTCAAACCAAAGGATGCTTCAAACACAACAATTAAAAACAGTAACATATTCGCCATTTAAAATTCCCACTATAATGGACCTGTCAAGTTTCAATGGGGGGGCAGGGGAAAGTTAATCAATATTGTCTTCCTTAGCTTTTAGCATTTTAGCTCATGACTGATTTTAAATGCTTGTTAAACACAAAATAATTCTCATCTAAATATTTTATTCAGCAAAGAAATTATTTATTTCAGGTTGGTCTTTTAGAGTTCGAAAGTTCTGTAGAGTTTGTAGAGCCGATCTCTACCCTTCTTTGCAAACACAATACCATTCCAAACAATTTCTACACCCGTGTTTTGAGGGAGGCCAGGCTGTCACCAGAGGAGTCTTTTGTCTAGGACTTGTTAAAATATGGAAATACGAATCTGTATTGTTTTGTATTATTTGTACAAGTGGCAGTGGTTGTCACCACAGTATGTTAGAAAAAGAGAAAAAATGCCTGTGGAGAGTATCAGAAAGATAGGGCTGTCTCACAGGGGGCTCGCAGGTTCCAGTGAGCTCTGCCAACACCTAAATTCAGTTAGTTTTAGGGAAGGCAAACTCTCAGTACCTGCTCTGACCTGCACTGTTTGAGTCCTAGCTTTCCCTGAGGATGAAAACAATTGTGTGTAAACACACACATATATACATACATACACATGGGTCTACATTATACAGGTGTGTATACATATATGTATGGGTCTATGTCCATCTATGTATATAGATAGATAGATGGGCAACTGTTACCTCTTTAGCTAAATGGAAAATAAGTCTTTTTCTTACCATCTGGGAAGAACTTAATTTCTGGTCTCATCTTATTCTTTCTCACAATTTCCGTTCTTCTCCCTTTTAATCTTGATGTCATAGTCCAATCCTACTATCTCAAGCCTTCATATTTTTGCCTCTGCTAATAGTTTGATGTGTCTTACACTATATAGAGTTGACATAGAACATATGGTAGATTACTAAACACAGGAGTATTAGCTATGATTTCTACTGAGAAGCTATGCATGCTACTACTAAGGGTATAAGTAAAACTTAAATAGGTGATAAATATTTCATTAAATACAGTATTGAAATCAATTGCTCTCCCAAAAAAACCATTAAAGCCTAAGTCAAGTACTGTTGCAAGAGTTCAGATGCTCTATTGCTTCTTTTTTTAGAAGAACTGAAAAGCACGGTTTACTTAATCAGTAATTTCTCTTAAAGGATTTTACTGATGCTGGTTTTTTGCTGTTTGAAAATAAACGCTTTAGTTTGGTTTGACAAATATTGCTTGATGGATAAGTAAAAGCATCCTATGCATATCTAGAAATATTTTAGCAATAGTTAAGTATCAGCAAATACTGTGTCCAGCAGGAATAGGGAAGTGATCGTCCCCTTGTACTTGGCACTGGTGGGGCCACACCTCAAATACTGTGCTCAGTTTTGGGCCCCTCACTACAAGAAAGACATTGAAGTGCTGAAGCAAGTCCAGAGAAGGGCAATGAAGCTGGTGAGGGGTCTGGAGAACAAGTCTTATGAGGAGCGGCTGAGGGAACTGGGGCTGTTTAGTCTGGAGAAAAGGAGGCTGAGGGGAGACCTTATTGCTCTCTACAACTACCTGGAAGGAGGTTGTAGAGAGGTAAGGTTCAATCTCTTCTCTCAAGTAACAAGGGATAGGACAAGAGAAAATGGCCTCAAGTTGTGCCAGGGGGAGGTTTAGATTGGGTATTAGGAAACATTTCTTCACTGTAATGATGAAGAACAGGTGGCCCATAGAAGTCGTTGAGTCACCATCCCTGGGGGTATTTAAAAGACTTGTAGGTATTTTCCAACATAAATGATTATATAATTCTATGATTCTATGAACTGGAAGTAAGAAAGAACTGAAAATTTCAGTGGAAATGTATATTCGATTAAATCTGGATAAATGAAGCAAATACTCTTGTTTAGTATTTTGCACATTCTGTGTGGTATTTTGAGAGCCGTATCCTTGCCTTAGATTTAGCGTTATAATTGCAGTTAATATGGGCAGTGTACAACTACTAGTCAGGTTTGGGCCCTGGTCACACTACTGCTGTCATCCAGTCGATGTATCCTGACATCCTTGGTGTGGAAATGAGGGTCCACAGATGGGACCTTGGTAAGTGTTTGCTGCTTGAATGATACATAGCTGGGACACAGAGCACAGCTTCAGAACCGGCAGCACAGAAACTTTCCACTACCTTCAGAGATCCACTAGATTTCAGACTCCCTTGTTCAAACATGCCTTGGGCACCTGGACACGATGTACTTCTGTGGGCTGTCATCAGGTGTCTTCACCACCACAGACCCAACAACTCCTCCTCCTCAGAAGGGGCAGAAAACAAGGCAGTGAGTTCTGGATATACTTGCCTTTAATTGGTGCTCTTCCGACAGATTACACTTGAGTAAACTCATAAACATAGATGATGAAAACTCTGAACTCAGTCATCAATCTTTAGGAAAAATTAGAATCTACGTCTAGACCCAATCCTGTTTCACTGTGGAATGCACCTAAATAAAACCAAATCCATCCCACAGTTTTGAAATAATTTATAGTACAAACACACACTTGTTATTTTTATTTTTGAAGTAATCTCTTATGCATTTATGCAAGACTTCAACCCTACTTCTCCCTTGGAACATCACTGTCATGGGATGCAAGATCAGCTAGAATTTCAGGCACAGGAGAGGGTCAAATAGCAAAATAAATTGCACTTTTATGAAAGACAACAGCATGATAGTTCACCAATTTAAGCCTGCAAATGCAACCACATTTAAATGTTGAATATCCATTTGAACCACAACCCATTATTGCCCATACGCCTTAAAAATCCAAGCATAAAAATTCCCCAGAGAGATGCATAGCACAATCAGCACTTTCCCTGTTGTGTTTCTCACATTTTAAAATTAATACAAGTAAAATGTGTAAGTAATTTGATGACTGCTTGGGTGTTAGCACTGTTTGTGTTTCTGAGCAGATTTTCTGATCTTTTTAGCTGTTTATCTATGTCTTCTATGAGAGCATTTCTTCATTCTCCCTTGTGTTTTCAGTCAGTTCAGTGTTTATTTAACTCCTCTTCTGTAGTTCTCCACTTCTCCATTACCAGTGTTTATTGCTAGCTGAGTCTCATAATATGTAACTAGAAATCTGACGCTTCACAATTGTTTAGAGTAGTCTATGTTAAAACTTTGTTTGCCACCTCCTTATGCTGAAGAAGACTACATAAGGCTTACCCTAGTCTATATGTATCTTTAAAGTGATTCAAGGTGCTCTTAAAATTTCACCGTTTAAATGCCAAATTTGCTTCCTTTATTACAGTTTGTGGCAGCTAAGGAGATTTAGGCTGTCTTTGATTTTTATCACTATGTTGCTATGTGAAAATATAGATTCTTAGAAAAACATCCTAGATTTGACCATATCTACCGTTTGGATTGGTAGGTATCATTTACATAATATATTTTCCAGGAGGTTATAGAAGTACAAGTTTGGTTTTGACACTCCCAGAAATTCGCCATGTTCTCTGTTACCAGTAGGTTCACTAGAGTAAACGAAAAACCCTCATGTGATTTGCATTGGTGGTATACGGTGCTGGGAGAAATCACAGTACTCACTGCCCTGCCTGAGTTTCCTGAATTGACATCAATCTTAAGAACTGGAGGAAATTCACATTAAAAGATATGGAGCAATTGATGCAATACAAAGAACTGAAAGCAAGATGATAACATTTACTGCATGCAAATATGATCAGGAAAACTGCAGCCACAAGCAGCTCTTCCCTATTCTTTTTTAAAATATGGCGAGGGTTAGGCTGTGGGAGAGCTGAATATCCAGTTGTCATTTCAGCTCACTTAAATCCACTTGATCAAACTAGGAGAACTAAATGCAAACTGGCAGTCACTCTTCCTTCTAGGAAGCAAGTCGATATTTGGTCCATGTGCAGCAGATGCGTAGCTAATGCAATAAATATGGTTCTTAAATTTTCTCTATATAAAAAATGAAAACTGCACATATTTCTTAGCTCTTTTTTTTTTTTTCCATTTCACAAAGAAAGATTTATTCTGTATTCCATATTTGAAAGGCAGACAATTGCCGTAAGTGATTCTGAATATTTTTTGGACACTTGTTTATCAGCATAAAGGATTAAAGCTTTGTGAATAAATAAAAAAATTCTGCAATTCAGAAAAGCACAGCTTTCTAACTTCAGAAATCCTCTTGTGGTAGCTTCTTGAACTAATATATTTATAATCTATACATTGAAGGTATTCAGCAGACTTACAATATTTTATAAATACCATTAAGCATATTAATCAGCAAGCTTTTGTGATTTCATTCAAATTGAGTCCACTAGGATTCCTCTCACTTTGTAAAGCAAATATTTTCTTTTTTTTTCTCTTTGGTGTTTTAGGGGGTGTCTACTTAGTTAATTTCTCTAGGGCTTTATAGCATCCTCCACCACTGCTTACAAGCAACAAAGAAAAGACAACAGAGATTGAAGAAAAACAGGATACAAAATGAATGCTCAAAAATACCTTAGCAGTTCCAGCCAGATCTTTTGTAGCAGAATGGAATATCTTGTTCCACTCAGCACTTGTGTCAACTAACCTTACGCCCCTTCCTTCAAGTTTATCCAGACATTGGTCATACCTCAGTTTAATTAGGGTGAGGATTTCCACGTAACGTGATGCGATATAATATTAAGTGCACGCAAAGATTTGGCTAGACAAACATCTGTATTTTCAATTCTGAAATCAATCACTGTCTGAAAAATACTGGAAATAAATGAACCAATGCGTATGAGCAAAGTTTCTACAGTCTTTTAATGAACAGTACCTGCTTTGTTAGGCACAGACTGAATATTCCCTCAGATAAATATGAGCTCAGGCTAAAGAATATCTAACCCTCTCACATCTTCTGTTATTTACCACTTGGTAGAGTAACACCTTTCTCAGCAGACATTCCTTGTGAATGAAGACAAGTTTGTCAGTGCTAGAAAATGACTAATCGATTGAGGTCATTAGGGAAAATCTGAAGTATCAGTGTAAATAAAGCACATGGAGAAGCACCAGTGAGGGGCAAGCATAGTCACAATAATTACCAAACAGCTGGGATATTTTTGGCTAAAGAATTTGACTTTCTCTTCCTTTGTCTCTTTTCATATGAAAAGTTTCATTTCATAGCAGGTGAGATATGACTGCACCTATATCAGAAACCAGTCAGCAGCACTAACATTCACAAGTTGCTTCCCATGGCAATGTTATCTTGCCAGGCTGAACTGGTATCTTTATTGGAGATGTATAGTTTAGCTCCAAACTGGCAGCTCTGATATGCTCAATTTCTTTTGCCTGTGTCCTTTCTATTTGGGTTAGTTCGCTACTGTATGTTGTTTATTATCTCAGGAAACTGGTATTCAGAGAGCTTTTTTTCTTCTCTTGTAAAGCATCTTGGGCTCTTCTCTCTCAAAAGACTACCTCTGATTAGCTCAATGGATGTGGAATGAGACTCGTTTGCTGTTTTTGCTAAATGTTGTCACTGAAAAACCAGCTGAAGTAAAAGCACTTGTCAGCTTGGTGTATTGTATGTGTTTTGTAGCTAACAGGAACAGTCTAGCTTTTTTGGTCCTCTTTTGAATATCCAAGAAACCTTGATTCCGCACATAAAAGCTCTGGCAGCAAGCCCACAGATCTCTCTTCTGAGTGTATGCCAAGAGTTTGAGCTAAAAAAATTAAACAAAAAAGATTTGGGGCAATATGGATAAAAATTCTGTCATCTCTTTTCACCAACTCTAAAACTCTTTCCCTTTATGATATCATAATCTCTGAAATATATGCAATAGCCTTCAAAGCTTGCCTTCACTTTAGCAGCTGCTCTCGGTAACAAAACAATGAAAGATAAAAGAGCTCCCTGGAAAAGCCTTCTCTCTTAGAAAAAATAAATGTTTCCCTGCTCCCCTTTAAAGACTACGTGTTCGATATCTAATTCTATTTACATGGGTTACTAATCATTGCGGTTTTGTATTGTACTGTCCAGTTCCTGCAGTAGGTCTCGAAGCAGTTAGCCATTGCAGGGAGGTGGTGTGCCATTCCCCGGCAGTGTTTCCCTTTGTTTTGGGAACAGCAGTGCTTACAGTGCTGCATCAGCAACCATCGCTCCCGAAACCTTCCCTTCTATTCTTACATTTGATAACAGTTGCAACTACTGTGCTGAGGTTTTAATTAAAGAGATGATGGGACTGAAAATCAGCTTCAGAGCGTAATTTGAAGGATTACAAAGAGATGTTTAAAGGCAGGAGGGAAAAGGAGCTGATATCTGGACACCTTATAGATAAGCTTTACAGGGTGAAAGTTCAGCAAATTTTCATCAGAAACTTAATTATTGGAAAGAAAGTAGGGTGTTCACTGTATAATTTTCTCATTTAAAAGTCCATTTCTTCACTCTTGCTTTTCATTTTTACAAATGCCTTAATTATACAGTTGGGGTTATTTCCTCTCCTTGTTGTATTTGTATACATAGGCATGTTCGTAGCTGAGAATTTGCTTCTTAGTTGTAATTAGCACTTAATACTATTTCCCAGGTGGATGGTAGAGACCTGTTTGCCTACACTCAGGAAAAATAATATGTGTGTAGAATCACATGAAAATACACAAGTTTCTTGCTAGTTTATGTAGAGGTATAGTATTCAATATTATTAATGGAGTATTTTGGTTTAATAGACAATACTGCTATTTTTTAACACTTCAATATGTTCAAAAGTAGATCCTGGGAAAAAAAAAAATCATTTACTCGAATCGCTTACATGGCAGGCAAGCATATGAGAGTCAATGGAAATCAATACAAAAAGAGACATTTCTACTACCAGGCTTTTGGAAGAGATGTATAGACAAGGTTGTTAATTGGTTTTCAGTGGAATCATTTTCAGTGGCGTTCATAATTATTTATTTGTATGTATTCTCAGTCCACTGCAATTCCCCTCTAACTTCCAAATTGACCACTTTCTACTGAGCACTATTAAAGAATAACACTAATTTGCAACTTTCCAGCAGTCCATGTAGTCTGATTTCTCTAGTACCAAATGGTTCTGTGGTTTTAGTGTCACTTTATTTGCCCTAATTTTTTCTAAGAAATAGATTGCAAACAAATGCTAAGAAATAATTGATAATTTCTATTCTCCAGCTCAAAATATTTTAATTGTGTTAATTTTGCAGGCTAACTTTCAATACCCTGCCTCTGAAGGTGTCGCCTACTCCCTTTTCAAAAATCCCACGGGAATAAGCCCTGATATGCATGCCTCTCCTTGTGTCTGTTCCTTCCCAATTCAAGTTAATTATAATTAAACACTGACTATAAAAAGGAAAAGACATCTGTCCAAGGGCATCATCACAATTTACTGAAGTTTGGTCAACATTTGCTGTACATACAACTAGCTAGCTGGATTTGGTAATGTTCTGCTTAGAGAGGGAACTAAATTACCATGGAATATGACACACTTTGATTGCACTACAGGGGTTATGCCTGCTTTGAACACAGTTTAAATTAAGTGACAGAACAGTGTAGGGATGCCTAAAATATATCTGCCAACTCTAGGCATGTCAGTTCAACCTCCATTACCCTGACAACTTTGTGCATGCTATATATAACTACAGTGTGGGATAGCAAGTCCTGCGGCAGGGGAAAGATTTTCACTGGAAACAATTCTGTGAAAGCTTTTAGGAAGACAGGCTGGGAACAGCCCTAGATAGAAGCAAGGATGAATAAAAGCTGTGTTAGAAGCCAGAAAAGATACCCAAACTTAAAAGAATGTTTCATCCCTCAAATAATGTGCTGTAAAGGTCCTACAAATTTCAGATGACAGAATAATTTTAGTCTATGAACAACCAACCCCACCCCATTTTTCAGTACATAGTTTTTGGGTGCTATATCTTGTATTAAACCCAGCCCAATTACAAATAGGTGAAATCAATCTTTTTTATAACAATACACAAGGAAAAAAATAATAATAAGTAAATAATAATTAAAATACTATGGCAATATTATCTTTAAACTGTGTTTGTTCAGATGCTGAACATTAAGAAAACAGGAGTGCGGCATTAGATCCAACTGCCTTTCTGAGTCAGCTGACTCATTTAGCCCAGCGTCCTGTCTCTGGCAGTAACTGATCAAGGTACTTCCAGAAACAGTTTAAAAGCAAGTCATACTTAGATCTTTTGCCATCACACCCTTCCAACAGTCAGCAGCATCAAAACTTCCTACTCCGGATCATAATCTGGTTGGTCATGTTTACCTGCCAAAAGTGTGTTGTGGTTTTTTTTGCATTTTGAACATCATATGGCCATCAGTTTCACATCTGTGCAAAATAAAATTGTTTCCTTTTATTTGCTATTATCTAATTTTTTAACTTTCCCTCTTAATTATTGTATTGTGAATAATGGTTCTTGATTGATCTGTTTCACACCATTTATGATTGCCTTTTTCTTAATTTCAAGTACCCTTCCAGTTGTCTCTCTATTAATTGGAGACTATGTAGCTTATTTTTTTTGCAGAACTTATTCTGTACCCTCTCTCACACTTGTCAGCCTTCTATGGTTTTATTACTTGCACCATATAATTTTTTCAGACAGCATAGCCAGAACTGCATACAGTAATTACAGTGTGGGCACACCAAAGATGTACAAGCAGTTTAATATATCTCTGTTTATACACAGACTCTTTTCCCAGTAAATCCCAATAATTTGTTTACCATCCTGACTGCTATTAGTAATAGCTAAATCAAATCCAGCATTGTATATGTTTGGGTGTTTTTTATTAGCCTTAATTCATATTTATTGATAGTGAATTATAACTTCTGTGTTAGCTGCCACTGGCTAAATCCATTTGATCTTTTTGTACTCTTCTTCAGTTTTTCATTTATAGTTTTAACTTTGACCATGATGTAGAATTTTGTATCATCTGCATACTTTGGCATCTTTCTGATAGCTGTTTTCTCATGGCACATGAATGGAATGGAATAAAGCATATGGAATGAAATGAATGAGACAGATAACCACAACAAGGAGAAGGTGACGGCTATTAGACATGAACAATTTTTTCTGAAGCAGTCATCTTAAATTACCACTTGCGAAGCCCATTAGCACGTTGCACTTTCTTGTCTGTGGTTGAGAAGTGTAGTTCTGAGGAGTTACTTATCGTGGGAATAGGGGCTTTAGAGAATAAGATTCTAAGCTTTTTTTTTTTTTTCTTCACCTAGAAAATGTGGCATAAAAGAAACTGCTGGCTAGAAAAGCAGAGAATCAAGCCCGTAATGGATGCTTTTAAAATAGGGGTATATCCTACAGCTCACTCAGGATTGCTGTTTATGTTATGCCACTCCCAGGGATTATTTTGGGTTTTTATGATCACCCCTTTGTTACCCCACAAAGGTACGTGATCATACCTGAATGTGGTCATACTTATGTGAGGCTATGTTAGAAAACATATGGTGATGTATGCTAAAGTACAGTGACAGTAATATTTAAATATTTTTTTCCTTGTATCAGCAATATTAACAACACAATTTTTTGCTAATATCTCAACCTTAGGGTTCACCACATTGCCTCTTTCTCACCTTTATTTGCTTATTTCAATGATTTTAAACCTATGAGAACCAATAACCCTTGCTGCCCAAGACTGGTGTACGTACATAAACTTTAGCAAAATTCAATTTCTTTAATTCTTGGGAAGTTTGTCTGAAAAGTTTGATATGGTATTTCTAGATCTTTGGCTAGCATAAATAAGACTATTTCTGTGCTGTGCTAAGGTATAGGAAAAGAGAAGCTGTAATGGATGATTTTTTTATTTTCAGGTGTGATAGATCATATTTCTTCTATTTATCAATTCTTTTTAAAAGAAGTTTGCATTGTTCAAATAATGACCTTTCCTAATGTGATCCTTCTACATCCATCATTATAGATGATTTTATTTACTTCTGCGAAGGGGCTTCTACATTCTGTTATTATTCTAGGAACACAGTATCTTTCCAGGAATTGTGTCTCAAAAAAATGTGTGGTTGTGTTCTTTCAGGGTGTGCGGTAGGAAGTATTGACTTCCCTTCTTCACACAGTTGTGTACAACAGTATAAGAATACTGGCTTAGACCCAAGTTCCTTCTCTTCTGGCATTACCCTGTGTAAAATACTTTTAAGAAATATTATAATAACCTAACAGATGGCTTGTGTAGGATAATCTGACACTGATTGCTTGTACTTAAAGGTTGTTTTAAACCCAGAAGTGTAATTCATTTCCATGTTTTTATTATTATTATTTAGCATAACCAAATATTACTTTCTGTATAGATGTGTCTAAATCTTATATTCCTGATGCCAGCAGCAGTCAGTTCTCCAGTCAGATATGTCTTTATGAAAAAATGTTCTATTTTCTTTATTTTATTTTATTTTATTCTCATGCTACCATGTGAGAAAATTTGTATGTCATCATTATTTTGTACATGATTACTGTGACAGCTGTTATTCCTCTTTTCTCAGCAGTAAATAATCTCACACCTTTTCAGTCTTGACATGTCTTCCAGACTCATGATCATTCGTATTTTTTTTCTCCAAGTTCATGATTTATCCCTAAATACCTGATTTCAAAAAGTTTCCAGATGAATTTTAAGTGTTACTGGTAAATATAAAATGCCTTTTCTGTCCTCCATATTCATATCTTCTTTATATCCTTGCCTCTAAGCAATGCTAAATGAAACTGAATGAGTGTGAAAAAGAATAGCTATTGGGAATTAGAAGGCCTAAATTTGATTACTTCCTGTTGATCAAATCATAAACTCTCTCATATCCCTACCTGCACAATGGGGACAATAATAGTTCCTTGCTCACAGAATATGGAATATAAACACAAGAACTCAAACGATCTAAATACCTCAGGAAATGTTCTCAAATATATAATGTTACAGAAGGGCAGGTTATGGGTATTCAGGCAGCCCAGTGGCTTGAATCTAATTGTTTCCTGAGAAAATACAAAATGTAATAGATTTGAACATGTAAAATTTCAAAGTATGTGACTATGTTCCCTTCATTACAGGCATATACCAAAAAAACCCTTTGAAGTTAAAATAAGAGAAATAATAATTCCACTTGACAAGAATAGCTGAAGCATTCAGATTATGACAGGAAGATTACCTAGACAATAAAATACAATACTGGCCTCTTTCTCACCTCATAGGAGCTTCTTCAAAAGGAAGTCAAGATAATGAAGTTATAAACAGGAGCTTTTGTTATAAAGAGTTTTTTGGTTTAAAAAGCAAAAAAAATCCTTTATTCATTGTTCACATAATCCATAGAGGATGTTTATTCTTCCCAAGGATCTCAAGGGTGCTCCACACTTTCTCTTAAGCATGTCTCTGGGCCACACAGCATTGCTGGTGTTGACATTGTCACTATTTGTTACTTCGCAATTTTTTGACCAACTCATTGTCCGTGATCTTGTTATCCTTTGCAAAACATAGGTTTAAGGAAAAATGCATAAAGCTGAGTAGGCTATGACTTAGACAAAATAAAAATATCATGTTTTTTCTTGCAGTTGTACAGCACACCTGGAAAGAGAGAAGGTGGTTCCTTTGCTGCAATCATAACTGATATGTCTCACATGATTGGTTTTATACTAATCAGACAATAGTGGTTTAATTATAGCACCTATTTACTGTATAGAAAAAGAGTGGCTTTTGTAGTTTGTTTGTGGTGTTGGGGTTTTCTTTTTCATGGATTAGCTTTTGTAATTTTTCCTTTCTTTAATATAGGATTTTAATTGTCATCCTTTATCTTGGACACTTTGCTTAAACTACTCTAGTTCTTTGTGACTAGAAATGTCACTACAACTCTTCTGAGTAGTTATTGTCTTAAGCTCTAAAAGGGATTAACCATCTCACACCCATGCACAGGTTTTCATTTCATCTTCAGATGTAGTTCAAAATCTCAGCAACAGTCTTCAGACTTGTGTTACCCAAATCTGGAAAGTTGTTTCTCTTGGCTAGTAAGAAGCTGTGTCCATTAATGTTAAGCAGATGTACCTGATGCTACTTTTTTTCAGAAACATCAGCAAAGTTGTCACAATGCCAGTGCCTTTATCTCTTCAGTGCTTTCTCCTTGGCTCTTCCCTTTACAGTAGCTGTGTCTAAGTTACACTTGATCAAAGTTGGCCAGCCTGCAGCAAGAAAATGCACTTTTGACTAGATCTCAGTAGTAGGGTCACTTAGTCTGTAAATAGAGGAAATGGAAGTTTGGTATATCTTTGTGATGGCCATAAATTCTCCTTAGTGTCAGGATCTGGTGGGTTAGATTTACCATTTCCTTTTTGTTTCCTTATTAAGCCTTCACAAACAGCAATTTAATTTGTTTTTATCTCTGTTTTCAAATTAATGGGTGTGGTTACCAATAAAAATGTATTTTGTAAGGTATTTTTTGACACTTCAACGATGCAGAGCTTCTACCAGTCATAGGTAAGCCTAAATGGCCAATGTTCGAAAGTTACAAGCAGCTGGAAAAAAAGGGCCTTTATTAGAATTACTTACCCAGGCTTAACTATAGCTTACATTGTGTGACTCAGCTACAAATCTATGAGCAGTAAGACACTGCGGGGAGTATATTTCCAAGCAATTATTATACTTGGGTGATTAAAGTAATTCTAGATATGACCTTGTCCCATATAACACTGCCAAAGGCATGTTATAATCTTACGGAAGTGTATTGCTTGTCTCATCTCATTGCTTAATTATAAAACGTACACAGTAAATATTCTGTAGATAGGAAATGGAAACTCATGGAACTAATGCTAAAAACCCCTCAAGTATTACATTATAAAATAAAGTGTAAAGTATGACTCCCTATTTTGCCACAATATCATCTTCAATTTTATAACAAAATAACCAAACAAGCAATTGCAATCATAGATCTACTTATTTTGGAGCCACACAAGATGGAAAGATCATTATATCACGTAAAAATACACCTTTTCTCTCTTTACTGCTTGCTTCCTGTGGTACTGTAAGCTTTTCATATTAATGTAAAACAGTTCAATCAATACCCTGTGGTCTTCCTCAAAGATTTTTTCTCTCCTTATAACAAAATTTAATTCTGATTCAAAACAGGTACATTAAATTCACTCTATTTCCTTCTAGTCTATTCTGACGTAGGCAGAACTGAGTTTCAAACTAATTCTCTTAAAGAAAAAAAAAAGGTTATGTAGCCATAGAGAGGATAGTCTTGTTGCGGGGTTTTTTCATTCTGAGGACAAGCTTGTTATCAAAATTTAGTGCTAGTGAAATAAATAAAAAGAATTGAATCCTGGAGGAAACACATGAACTGATAATCTCTTACTTCTTTGTAGGAAACCTGTATGCAAGAAATTTCTGTTATGACATAATAAAGTCTATAATCATAGAAGTATTTATTGGGCCTGACCAAAAGCTGACTGGAATAAATAGAGTTACCACAAGTTAGTTCAGTTCAAACATAAAATACCTTATTTATCAATATAAAAATATAGATTGCCACTGATTTTTTTAATGTGGCATTTTACAAGATTTTGAATCTATACATATATTTCCTCAAAAAATGTTGAATACGGCAAGAATTTGCCTACACAGGACTTAGACATTAATAATTGACGTACAGGGCATTTTCTAGGGATTAATAACCAGCTGGGAGAGCTGATGGCTTGAGGCAAAGCCAAGGGCCATTACCCTCTGGATGGTTATTAAATCCCCAGGAAATTCCCAATGCCAAGGTCACGATTGCTATTAAAATTCTTTTTTTCAAAGTAAAAAAACTCTTACTTCATTTTATTTAATCCTTTTCAATAATTTATTTCAAATACTGTATATAAAATTAATTCAGTGACATTGCTCTTTGGACATTTCTAGGGATCTAACACAAACCCCTTCAACATCAACAGAAAGTCTATTTTTTCTGATAGCCTGTGGATCAGGTCCTACCTGCCTGTTTACAGGCAGCAATCAAATGCCTTTTGAGTATCTAGTACACTGTCAAGGTTAATTCATACTAAAGAAATAAAAAACTTTCATTTTAAATTTGTTAGGAAGAAAAATGGCAAATCCCAATATTGGTTGGAAAAATGGTAGATAAGTAAGAAGTGTTATATTGTATCATTAATATTGCAAAATGATAAGCAATATGTTATAGTCAAATGTCTGTTTGGGCCATTACTGTACTTTGTGTGCAAAATGATACAGTTAATTGTAACTGGATGTAATCTACAGTACAGCACACAGCAATAAAGTGTAAGATAGACAGAAAGAGAATGCAATCAGTAGTCTGTATGCAAATGCCAGCATGCTATTAAGTAACTTAATGCTACTTGGTAAAACAAGTCTGGCATCAGAGAAGGAAGGGGGAAACAGTCATATTTTATTGTCAATAGAAGTCGTGAAAGCATGCATATTAGATTAGAACTAACCTAATTGGAGATATGGGTGGTTTGCAGTACAGTGGGGGAACTGGCGTTAATTTGTGTCATGCTACGCTATGTCACTACCACTTGAAATTCCATTGGGCAATATTAATTCAAACAGAGGTCTAGGCTGCTAATAAATGAGGTAAATTGAGTCAATTACTAATTTCATGCTTTTCTGATTTTTGGTTTGGATAGATAATATCCACAATTTAATGCACTGTTCTCTAGAGATCTTTGCCACTTATGAAGAACACGTGTTCGTAGAATTATTTATACTATTCATTTTGATAAACATTGCTCCTGTACCCGGAGCAACAGGACAAAGGATAGAAAAGGAGGCAGGTTTTATCTGCCTTTTCCTCTTGATTGATATCTTTCATTATTTGTGATGTCGCACTCTTGCCTTCAGACAGATCTTCACTTTCTCCTTGTCATTTGTCTCCTTATCATTCAGTGGCACAACAAAGTCTTCATTTATGTGACTGCATTGACACTTCCCTATCAATATCTTACCAGTGTTTAAGCAGTTGGGAAGAATATTTTGTACCAGGGAAAACAGAGAGGAGTGGCTTTTACATCCTTCTTTTGCAGGAGGGACCCCAAAGCCGGCCCTGAATCCCATCATCAAATGTACATTTTCTTGATTTCTCCCTTTTTTTGAGACAGAGCTTTTAATAAAGCACTGGCTCTACAGCTAAGCTCTTGCTCCTCTCCAACCTGTGGCGGATAAGACAGGAACCATACTGTCAACTCCAGCAGCTCACCTACGACACATCCCAGGGAGCACTCTCTGATCCACTAGCTCACTTTCAAGTATTGGACGCATTCCCAGAAAACCCACTTCTAATAGGATCTCTCCTACTATATCAGCATAATGTAAAACCCAGTACCTCTGTTCAGGAAAGACAAAGCAAAATAAGCATGATGGAGGGGTTTTGATCTCTCTGGCAGAATTCTTTGTCTTCTCTGCTTTATCTTCTTACTGAAATGGCATGTTATTTATTCTTGCTAACTGAACTCACCAGCTTTTAGTTCCAGATGTACATCACCCACTGTATTTCTTTTCCTTTCTCATAAATGCATGTCAATCACTTATAAAAGTTAAAAACATAAAGAAACACTCCCCCCCAATCCAACCCCCACCTCCAGAAAGGAGAAAAAAAACCAAACCAAACAACAACCCCTAACATAAACTACTTAACATGGAACAGTATTGGGGAAAAATAACAGTATAAGAAATACATGTTTCAAGACACTATTCCTTCTTGCTTCTATGGAGCAAGCTCAGTATTTCTCCTTCCCTTTTACCTTTCTGGTTTTTAAATTTAAATTTAGGTCTAAACTTAAGTGACTTCAAAAAGATTATTTCACAGGTTGATCTTTGCCTATTTTTACATCTTCCTCAGTAAGATATGTTCTAATCTGGTTTTAGTGGGTATAAAAGTTCTCTGTCTTTCAAAACCTTTGATGTCCAAAATAGAGAATGTATTGTGAGAGATAACAAGGGTAAATTAGACTGAAGAAACCTTCTATACATGCACAAATATTGTTGTAATCAGGCTGACGGAAAAAGAAATACAGAAAAATGCAGAGGCAGCTAAATGACAGTTAAATGATCTGAAGCCACAGTCCTATCTTTCATGGTTCAGTACAGGTCATTCCATGAATTTTATTTTTCACACTACCCTTTGTCTGGATTTGTAAAATGAGTATTCATGACCACATATTGAGGAGAGGTTTAAGTTCCTACATATTATGGACATAAATACAGCTATCAAAGCTATGTATCTATTCCTTTCAACCAGAACTTATGTTGATTTACTTTTGCCACTTCATGACTGCAGACTTATTCTGATGGAGCTTTTAATCTTTATTTTTCAGTAAAAAAAGTAATAAAGAATTGCTTCCTAGAATACTGGCTTTATTCTGAATACAATGGAGAAATGCATAGGTTATTCAATTCCTATCAATATTTGGTATTGTGAGTAGTGAGTCTTTTCAGCAGCCGTCTTTTCCCTCAAACTGCTTCCACAGAATTCAAACACACCGTTTCAAACCAATGTTTGTTAATTTCTTTAGATCTATCATTTGCTTTATGACTTACTAAAGCACACTGTATAAAAACATATTTTTATATCATGGCACAGGATTGTCTTTACACTATATTTTTTCAATGCATTTTTCAATGCAGTAGTTGAAAGTAAGGGAGGAAAAAAAAATGCCTTTACTTTTGAGTGAAATATTAGTCTTCAAATCCAGATAAAAATGAACATGGCAACTTATTAATATTAATACTAACCTATTAGTATGTATAGCATGAACATCTCAACAACTACTCATTCTCTAAGTTGATAAACCAACAATGAATGTATCATTCTGCAAAACACTGTAAGCCTTTAAGTGCAGGGGAGAGACACTGGAACTGAATTATGAAACAGATTGGTTCTCTGCTAGATTTGTACTTGCATGTTTGTGAGGATATTAACCTCAGGATGGGAGTTGTGTGCCCCCTAATTACACACTCAGGTTATTTTGAAAAGCTTTTAATCGGACTTTCACATAACAGTGAACATGAAAAACATACAGATAAAAAGGGGCCATGCCTTTGAATTTACATGGGCAAATAGTACTTTCAAGCCTTCAGCAGTAATTTTTTCTGTTGACATTGTAGATGTGAGGTTTATGCCATCTGGGTCAATAACCTCCTTGTTTCAAGAAAAATGGCTTCTTTTTCTGGAATGTTTAACAGACAGTGGAGTAGATTAAACAGAAGCTCTTACATAATCTTTTCATTTGTATGTTAAGAAGAGATGGACAGGATGCATATAGAATGGTATTTGTGGAATTTTTACCAAAGCTATCATTGCAATAGAAATCTGAAAATAAATTACTTTTCCAATACCATCATTCACAATTTTTTTTCAAGTTTAGCAGGGTAAAGTGTTGGCTTAAGCCTTTTCAATGAATCAAAAGCATTAAGGAGGAGATAAATACAATGGGTGCAAATCCATTTTACTGCTGAAATTATTGTCTTACTAGCTCAGCAGGAAATACTCTCCTGCTATGACTGCAGGACTCCTCAGAAGAAATTCTGGCTCCACTGAAATTAAAAGAAAAGCTTCCTTTGATGTCAGTGGGGACAGGATCACATCCTGGTGTTTGCCACCATGGATGCCAATTTTAACCCTCAGGAGAAAACTATTTGCCAGTGTCCTCAAAGCAGATCTTTGCCATATTTATTATAGACTGTCTGATATCCAAGACAGCGCTACTTTTTTTCTGCCAATTCTGGCTTCAAATAAGTAAAATCTAGGTGAGGAAACATGAAGTCTGTCATCTTTCTGTCTTCCTCTGTACCTATAGTAGAAGGCTAATTTTGTTAGGTGGCCAGTTTTTGTTAGACATTGAGCATTTTTATAAAATAAAATTCACAATTAGATATCACAATTACTGGAATTCTAAGAAAGTAAATTTATCACTTATTCAAGACATAAATAGGTGTGAAGGCCAAATAGATTTAATTTTTATTTGAGAAGTGTTAGACTTATAACCAACAATTTGCTGGATTGAAGTACAAATGTAGTTTTAATATCACATCTTAAAAGGTAAGAATTTACAAGTTTAACTCTTGGTAGACTCAAATAGTGGCTGGCGCATGGTCATTTGCTGCAGTCTAAAATAAGACTTTTCTCTCTAGAGTGAGAGATATTGAAACTCTAGCAATGGTACATCAACAACTGTTTCCATCAGGTTCCTAGTGGAGTTCTCACAAAGGAGTAGAACTGCAACATTTAGTGAATAGTGACTTGAAAAGCTACCTGTTTAATGGCTTTATGTTGCACATCACTATGTAAGCAAAAGATAAGAGAATCTCTTAAACTTAACATATGTGCAGTAAGTTCTGTCCATCTATAATTTTTCTTGTCTTGGAAAGTACGTCTCTGTGCCCCGGAGGAACACTGGTCTCTCCAGAAAATGTATTAAGGACTCAACTTTTAAAATATTGTAGAATCAGAGAATGGTTTGGATTGAAAGGCACCTTCAAAGATTATCTAGTCCAATCACTCTGCCATGGGCAGGGATATCTTTCACTAGATCAGGTTGCTTGTGTTGGCTTGTACTTTCTGTGAAGATGTTGAGGAATGTAACATGTAAAGTATGTGTACAGATGCCCTTCTCTGACCAGAATAAGAATGAAGCTCTATAAAATAGTAAATAAATAAAATATTATTGGCAATATTGGCTACTCCTTTTGGTTTAGACTGTACTTCGGACATAAATAGTCTCTAAATTTTACCGACACCCTTAGGGATGAAGAGACAAATGTCCTTTCTTCTGTTGATTAAAAGACAACCAGTTGTCCAGTAGATTTAGTGATATGAGTCATAACTTTATAACTCAGGCAGTTTTGTGGACAGCCTGGATATGCAGATGGCCCTGGCATATGATTGTGAAAGTGATGTAAATCATTTCTCATCGAATCTTAGCATCCCAAGCTGTTGCCATTTAATTGTTCAGTTTATACAAATGTGAGTGCCGGCAGAAAAATTTGAAATACTGGTATGATTATTCTGTGAGATGTTCCTTGCTTATGAGCTGTAGATTGCTTCCACAGTTAATTTCTGTTCCAGAAGGTCACATACTGTTTCACCACCTCATTTGACATGTTTCTGTCAGTTTTGGTGCCTTCACATTTTTTGGTTTGTATTATTCTCTTTTATCTCTCTGACCCAAAGCCAATAAAATGTTTAAGTTTCCTGCTTCACACTGAAATAATATTTATTTTACTTAATCTGGGCCTCTGTGCTTTCCTTGAATGGCAGGTCAAAATAATTTCCTAACACCCTCTATCCAATACATTTACGAAGGTCTGAAAATTTCTATTTGTCTACAAGCTGGGAGTCATGCCATAAAGTAGGAGAAAAAAAAAATTTGTAATATCTTATTACCATAGCAAAGGTGACATAAATAGGTTTGTTTGTGCAGACAGGTAAGTCTTCATGTTTTGTACTAAGAACTAAAAAACTTACTTTTTCCAGAAAACATATGGTCATGTGCTTATCTCCCATTCCTCTGGTTGCACTTTCTCTCAGAGTAGAATATTCTTTTTAGATTGAGAAAGCGGCCATATTTTCCTGTGCGTTTGTACTGTGCATATTCTACATATTATAGATATAATGCAGCTACACTATAATCTACGTCTTTGTATTCAGTGACACAAAAGAATGCATTTGCTCAACTGTAAGTCACACAACTGGATCATAAGGAATATGCTGGCTAACATGTCTTTAGTGTGCAGCAAACATAAAAGTATATGATGCAATTAATTAGGAACATATTGGAAGTATCTTTGTGACTGGTGGATTTAAATGACAATGAAAAGATTTGCTCCTTGGTCAAGCATCTTAACTAAATGACAAATGTTGCAATGGGACGGTATTAAATGCTCTGACAAGCATGTCTATTCAGGCTGGTGGTGCTAGGGTAATGCTTTATATGCATTAAAAAAATAGTGTTCTGGCTGCAGGAAAGTGAGGCCTGAGAGAAACACAGCACAAGGAAATACAAATAAAAATGAAGTGATGTATTAGCTTTTCCATTTGACTTGTGCTGCAAGAGGAATAGGCAGCAATACTGATAGTATAGTTCTGACAGCATAGTTCAGATAGCCTTTAACTGGTTGAATTTTAGAAATTGAATTAAAGTCCATATTATTCTGTTTATAGCAATTAGAGGAAAGCATTGCAAAACAGAACACTAGATCAGCACTTTGGTGTTGCTGTTTCATATTTCCTCTCACAGTTCTGTCATCCCATTTGGTCTATTTGTAGATAACTCTATTTCCAGGCCTTCATGGGCCACTAGCTGCGCTCATTCCACTGATATCTAAAAGAATCACAGCTTTAACTGAGGAGATAGGAATTTGGTTGTGATGGGATTCACGAACTTCAGATTAAAGATGCTTAAAACTATCATGAATCTTTGTATCAAACAAGGAGAAGGAAGGCAACATACCCTCCAGAATATATAGTCACAGCAAAAATGCTAATACAGTACCAAAAAAGGGGGAAAAGGACATATCAGCAAAGAATTCAGGGTTCAGGGATGGAGATAATTACCGAGTCAAGCTGAATAAGGTCTTGCAAAGGATGTAAAAACAAACAGAAAAATTACTACAGTCATATAAGTAAAATGAGAAAGTGAAAAAAGTCACTGTGTACTGGTAGCTCAGTACACTTCAGAACTAAATAACTGCTTCCCCTCAGTTTTTAAACAGGAAGGTGACTTTGACCATGGGGGTAGTGGTAGAGTGGACTATGAGGGCATGAGAAATTTCCATAGTTGAAGTGGAAACCAATTTAGAAGTACTGATTGCTCTTTACCAAGCAAACAGGAGAGTCTTCATCTCAGAATTACAAAAAAACTGAGCCATAGGTCACATGGCAGGTTTTTTCAACAAATACATCAACTAAGACTTCACCATGTCACATGAGAATAGCCTGTGCACTTTTTATATTTGAGGAAAAGAACAGAAGTAGTATATAACTTAGGCCTAGCAGTTTGACTGCAGCAGTATGCAAAATTCTGAAAAATTACACATGGTAGTACAGGTAATTTAGATAAAACGCAAAGGTACACCATGACAGACTATACTGATAGTTTCCAGACAAATGTTTCAGACCCTAGGTAGACCACAGTAAAACATTCTCATACCACTATATGGGCAAGTATTACTTAAAATGGAAAAGGCGAGAGTTAGTAGAGGAAACTGTGTCGATGCATGAGGAACTAGATAAACAGCAAACAGCAGTGAAAAGTACTGAGAAACTAAGTACCAGACAAATGGGAGCTTAACCATTCATTTCCAAAATGGTTAGTCTCAGGGCTGTTAAAAAGGGGACCATTTCAACAAGATTTGCCAATAAGAAATGGTTAGACAGTATTATTAAGACAGAAGAAAACTGAGATACCGCATAGGAAGATCTGGATATAACAGATACAAAATTCAGTAATGCAAAAGGCAAGAGTTTCTACTTGGAACATGACGCTTGCTATCCAGAAATACCTGAGGATCAAAAGAAAAGGAGTCCAGTAACTGATCTTGGGATATAACAAACCACTATCTGTCAACGGCCTCAGTCATGAATAAAACAAAAGTAGTCCAAGAATACATCTGGAAAATTATTTTTAGCAGAAATACAAGATCATTAGTACTACCATCAGACCTCAGCAGACTAGGTTGTACAATGCTGGCTGCCCATGTCCAGGAAGGGTCAACTAACACATGTACAGCCATGTGGGTCATGTTCAGTCTACCAAAGCAGAGGCTGAGAGGAATTATGATCCCTACCTATAAATACCTCAAGGGGTAAAAGTCAAAAAGAGTAGAGCTGTTTAAGCTCTTTAAATATTAGCAGAACACATGGATAAAGATATGGCTGGGAATAAATGTTGAACTGCTCTAAACATTAGAGCACTGAAATACTGGGGATTGTCTTGCAGTCCAACTACATCTAAAATGGAGCTTGGGAAGTTTATGAAAAGGATTATGTAATGTAATTGTGATATTAAATCAGTGATGCTGAAGAAACCTACATTCTGATAACTTTCTACCTTGCCAACAGTGAGAAACGTACCGTGTGATTCTCATTCAATTGCATATTTCTTCTTAAGACACAAGAACCTTAGTGTGAAGAAAAATAAGGAAAGAAATAAAGTTAAAATTTGGAATAGAACTTTTTTCTCCATAAGAAATCCAGATTGGAATGTTGGACAATGCCAGTAGTAACAGAGTTCTGGCTGCAAAACAGTCAATTTATTGACTCATTAACAGTTCATAAAATTTAGCACATTCCTCTGTTTCTTGTCACTGGTAAACATATGCTCTGAATTTACAGTGGGATCTGCAGTACCATACCATAAATATTAAAAATAGTTTTGTGATCATTACAATGAATGTGTTTCAAACCACAGTGGAATTCTGATCTTAAATAAAAGAATTGCAAATTGTGTCAGACAAGTTCACATGATTCGTGACCTATTGAACTCACTGAAACAATTCAGCATGCAACTCATTTGAAGCCTTTTCAAGAACTCTTTTTTTCCAGAATCTAAAAGCAAGTTCTGATCATAAACTTAAGTCTAGAGGTGTGGATTAAACATACTGTTGCCCACTACATTCTATCACAAATAGAACCTGTGAAGGGGCGATCCCAGGATACTAATAAACCAATGTGATGATTATAGATCTTCGCAGTATAAAACTGGGTTAAGATATAAACACCATTTTATCTAGTATTAGGTAAGGTCTGATATATCTGTTCCTGCCAGATTCTTATAATTTTACTCATGTTGAAAAGTGGTATTTACTTTGAGTAAAGGGAATTAGAATTTGACACACAAGTTTTAAAAGTCTGTCATAAGTACATATTGACAAAGAGTTAATTAACGGACGGAACACATTGTGATATTTCGTTCTTTTTTTATATATATAAAAATTCTAGTAGAATATATTAACACAAGAAGCAAATATATTCCATAACATTAGCTTTTACTTTCTCTTTTCAGCCACATTCAGAAATACGGTATGGAAATTGTTGATCACAGGAACAGAATGTCCTTTTTTCCCCACTTGTGAACTTGTCTTGTTCAACTGTATGACTCCCTTTTGCAACACTGTTTGGCTGATAGGATCTTCAGTATTTTTTAGAATAGCATCAAATGTAGCTAACAGTAAACTCCTAGATATAAAAATATTTATTTACTTAGTTGGAAGTATTTATTTTAGCTGTCCCATTTAAATTTGATTTAACTCAATGACGTTAAAAAGGCAGAAAATGTCATACCTTTTATATGCAGACATGATACTAAATTACCAAGCCAATTGTCCTGCAGTAGTAATGAACATATACTTTCATGGAAAATAAGCAAGTTTTTTCCACTGCAAGGCATAAAATGGATTATTATTTTTACATGTAAAATTGGATTGTTCAGTGGACAATTATCTACAAATACTTGCATTTGTAGAACACAGCGCATGTGATAGGGAGAAAGAGATCCTACCTCATTGACTGATTAAAGGGCTGGAATACCCTTCTTAAGAAGAAAGACTGAGGGACTTGGGTCTCTTTAGTCTGGAGAAGACGACTGAGGGGGGATTTAATCAGTGCTTACAAATACTTAAAGGGAGGATGCCAGGAGGATGGGACCAGTCTTTTTTCAGCGGTGCCCAGTGACAGGACAAGAGGTAACAGGCACAAACTTGAACACAGGAAATTTCCATCTGAACATGAGGAGGAAGTCCTTTACTTTGAGGGTGGCAGAGTCCTGGAACAGGCTGCCCAGAGAGGTGGTGGAGTCTCCAGCTCTGGAGACATTCCAAACCCACTTGGACGCCACCCTGTGCAACCTGTTGTAGGTGGACCTGCTCTGGAAGGGGGATTGGATTAGATGATCTCCAGAGGTCCCTTCCAACCGTGGTGATTCTCTGATTCTGTGACTGAATATGATATGATTTACTACAATTTTTGCTGCTCTTCAATAGGTAACTTTATACAAAAGAACATATTTATTTCTAATTTTAAAAGTCCACCTTAGACATACAAGTAAAAAACTGTCACCAAAAAGGCTACAAAAAAGAATGTAATTTTTTTCACCCTTGAGTAAAGTGGGAGTTGGCTGTGTAAACATGCATCTTCCATTTTGTCTTTATGCATCTCCGTTCAGTTAACTATTCTAGAGGCTTTGAAAGCATATGCAAGCAAGAGGCAAGATCAGTGTGTCTGAAATTTGTTCCATAGCACGCTTCTTGCTTTTGCCTAGCTTTTTCATGGGATACAGCATACTAAATATGAGATTGCACACATTTGCAATAAAGATAAATATATTCTAAGCAGCTGATGCATCTAATTAACACTTCCTGTGTGAAAAGGAATAACACAGTCTAAATTCCCTTTCAACCACCAGGAAAATTCCATAAACTCAAGGAATTGAAGCCCAGTTAACATAGCTTATTCTGACTATATGTAATGAACAAGATATTGAACATCTTCTTATAATCCCTGCAGACAATTTCTATGATTTTTTTCTGATCTGATGAGATGTCCGATAGAAGAACATTCAATCTCAGTTCTAAATAATGAGGAATAACCCACATTGTTAGGTAATAGCTAATGTTCAATACTGACTTTTTAACTTTTCTTCAGCACCTGCATGCAAAAATTTATAAGTTAATACTGATCTTTATATTTTTGTTAAAATATTTATATTAAAGTTTTCTAAATTATTTCCTGAAGACCTGTTATCTTAACTTCAAAATATTTTGCAAGTCTTCTCTGAATTCGTCCTAGTTAGGAGTGCAGAAACTAAAACTTGATGCAGTACTCTGCTGTCTGACACCAGATGAACCAGTGCTCTCATCATTGATTCTGTATCATTACAGGCATCTGCGATCTTTACGAATGATCATGCAACTAATGCGTGATCCTTATAAAAAATCTCAAAGCTCTGTGATTTCCTGCCTCTGCAGTGCTTTGATTTGCCACTTTAACTGGTTGTTTAGGTGTAAGAATCGATCACATAGACTATTAAGGCATTGTATATGTGAGGTATTACGTTATTAGTTGTTATATAATTAAGAATTACATAACCAGATAATTAAAGTGAGAATGGTCTAACACATAATTGGACATGTAAAAACATTTTTAATTATTTTGTTTGTAGTGTTTAGATCTCCTTGAGTATAGTATAGTGGTACTGAGAATATGGCTTTGACTAAGACCTGAAATGATCAAACCTATTAGCATATCTGACAGCATCTTGATGGTGAAATAAATCTTATTAAAATCTAATAATTGGCATTGATCCCAGCAAGTTTAATAAAAGGGAGGATGTTCTAAAACATAGGTGCAGAGTAAGTCTTGGCAACGCTATTAGTAGTGGTCAACAATAGGCAGCCTTATACACCACGTATGTAATAGTGCCTAACAAATCAAGGGTATTTAGCAGACCCTTCAAATGTTTTGCCACATATTAGAGATAGCTCCTCTTCTGAAAGTGTTTTACACAGGACAGATTGTAATAATAAACAATTGCAAGAATGATTGCTTTGGTATCGTACAACAAATAATAACTCATTATACGGTAATACCGTTACGTTCATTCAAATATACTGCCTGAAAAGCTGCCGAGCATGTAGCTGACATCCCATTCGTTTTCCTCCCACCTTACTTTCACATGTCAGCTTGCAGCTTCCAGCCTTACATGGGTTCTGTCTGTTGTTAACCATATGTAGTGTTGTTACTCAGAAACTACAGCTCTTTTATTTCAAAAAGCTGTACTGAGTTTTGAGATAAAACAAAAGCTCTTTTAGAAACCAGAAGTCAAGTTAATTAAAGTGATCTTATGTCTTTGCTTTGATTATTCTTTTTTAGTACTGTGGAAAAAATGGAAAAATATCCTTTTTGTGTTTTAGATTATTTTAATACCATCTTAATATCATCCATGGCACAACCAGGAGTGTCTGAACAGGCTGTACCTAGTACTGGTTTCTAAATAAATAACTAAGTAAATATCTTACTATGCATCAGATGTAAGAAGTTAACTTTTCATACTACATCAATCAGCTTTATATTATACACTTGTGTCATTCATAGCAGCAATACTGAGTCAGCCTTTATTTAAATATATTTATAAACACATAGATGAAAAAATAACAATAAAAAAAAGGTTGTAAGATCATGTATTTAAAATTAAAGTGTAATTGTAGTTTCTGTTATCTCAGCAGATATCTAGGACTAACTTCTTTAAAGTTCTCTTTTTCACTGTCAGATCAATAGTTAGTCATATGCCAGGGCAGTTCTGGGAATTCATTAAAGAAACATGACTGACCCACAGATATTCTCTGTAGGGGCAAGAGACTATTATGCAGCCAGGAATTGCCAGTGTTCAGGGGCACACACTCTCTCTGCTCCCAAACCTTGAATAGAAGGTTCCATGGTACTTCTGAAAATATGCCTGTAAAGTAATCCAAACAAATGCAAGAACAGAGACCACTGCTATTTGCTGTTTGTGTCCCACATCATTTTTCAAATGGTCAACAAATCTCTTATCTTACGTAATAGGGTACACACATAGCAAACAAAGAATTCCTTGTTACCTATGCCATAACAGTCTTATTTTTAGTTCATAGGCAGTAAAGAATCGATACACTTGTTCAAAGAGCATAAACCCAACCTTTATACAGGAATATGATCTCAGATTTCCTTAGTTTCTTTTTTCATGATTTGTGCAGTGAAAAGGACTGCCTGCTCATTTAGCTTGCAAGTCTTGTAAGGAAATACGTTCTATCAGTCAAGAGCTGGAAAATGCCTTGTGGGAGACGCCAGTTTATTCAAAAGAAAGAGGAGTAAGAAACAGGAGAAAACTTACCTGGAATTAATTTATATGCCAGTACACCTTTAGATTCTTGTTTTCTATTGTAGAATTCCTGCCCTTAAAATAAATAAAGACTGGCATTTGAACATTATACTAATTAATTCATTGGTATATTTAAAGTAGTTTCTCAACTAAATACCACCTTTCAGAAATTAGTCCTTTAGGAAAGTTTGATGTAAAAGTACTTTCAGACAGATAAAGTATCAAACTCAACAAGAGTCTAGAAAAAATGTGGCACAATAGAATCTGAAAAGGACAGGAGCTGGCAAGGCAAGGCAAGGCAAGAGGTGTTCATCAGCTGTTGAGTATTCCTCTTAGAAACTCAACAGAAGAGTTTCAGGTCATTCCGAAAAACTACAAGAACCCTGGCAAAACTGCTACCTGTTTCCTCATACTTCAAGCACCCTACTTTGGAGCTCAGTATTACTGAGTATTTAAAAACCACATACCTGCTAAATCGTGTTTCACTATTAGTGAAATATTTGTTCAATGTTTTTTTTCCTCCTCCAAGAAACACTGTTACCTGAAATTTGTTGGTCAGTTGGGCCAGAGGGAACCCACAAGGTGCTAAAAGTTCCCTCAAACATAGCACATATTTCTAAGGACTGTTCTTACCCATTCACTTAACACTGATATTTTCAGAAAAAAAATAATGAATTAATAGAAAGACTAACTGCTCTAGCAAGTAGAGCTGAGACTAGAGTAATGGGAGATAACAATAGTAGAGACAATAGGTTGAGTACCAAACAGGTACAACACAATCAGTGGTAGTTCAAGTTGTCCATCTCCCTCTTTCATATTTACATCAACAATACACAAAACAGATCAGAGTTAGGTGAAATTAATTCCGTCTTCAAAATAAGCTTTGCCAAAACTTATCTATTCATGAAATCATCTACGGGCAAAAAAAGCTGTTTATTTTCTACCATGCACATATGCTTTTTTGTGAATTTATATTTTTAACATAAAATCTAAGTATAAGATTACCATGTGAACATATACACTTGCCATTTTATTTTTTAATGATATTTTCCTCATCCTACCATTGACTTTTATACTGAATCCAGCAGAATAAGTGATCCTAAAAGTCCTCCTTTAATTTTAATACTTTTTATTTTTTGCTGTTACTGTGACTTTCCCAAACTTGAAAAAGTTGGAAAAATGGCAGTTACAAAATTAAACCCCAATATAGAAAACTTGCTATATACTTTCAAATGTGGGATAGTTTTGAAAAGGCACAGGACAGCAAAAGGAGAAATTCGCAAAACTCTTTATGTTTCTATGTGAGAGAAAACAGAGACATTATTCACCTTCATTGCACTTACTGAAAAATATGGAAATCATAGAGAAAACAGGTTTTATAAAAAAAAAGTTCTTCCCCAAAATGTACAGTTAAAGAAAGAGCTTATCCAAGTTGAACTGAGAGGAGATAAGCTTTCTCTGGTCGCATGATCCCCTTCCTCTCCTTCTCCTGTTTTGCTGTTGTCACTCACCGGACTTGTACAAAATTGGTTCATATTGCTGAATTGGAAAAAAAAAAATTCCAGATATATGTGTCTTGGAGCTAGGTAAGGAAAGCTGGGGACTGCATGGTCAGGATTGTGCCCAGGGAAGACAAAAGAATGGGAACAAGGAGGGGGATCCTTCACTTGCAGTAGGAATAGGGTGGTAGATCATCTCAATCATAACATAAAACATCATCCTCAAAGTGACAAATGAATTCTAAACAAATAGAGACAACAACAGATTCTTAAGTTAATAGCTCTGAGCACGTGACCATCGCATTGTGCTTTAATATATATATTCTCTTATATATTCTTTGTAAAGCCAGTTATTCATATAGCATGAACAGTTAACTGTTCTTCAGTTCCAAAATGTAAACCAGGGCACCTTCATGAAAAACCTTTTTAGAAATATAACAGATATATACAAGGATTTAAAAAATAATTTAAACATGTATTGATGCTACTCTCAGCATTTTGTAACTGAGCAAGTAAAGGACAGTTTATGCATATTTTCTAAAATACAGGACTTTTTCCCTGAGCATTTTAGTCTTTTAAATGAGTTTATCATGAAGCACCGGATAAATGTCATTAGCATTCACTTTCAACGAAGATGTGACTTAGTTGTTGTCTGCATTCATTTAATTTATCACTCCAAGCAGAGACCGCACCACACTGATTCCTAGTAGAGACAGAGCAATTTCTATGTACTAAGGAAGTGTTTTGCCCTGAAGAAATTATGTGTGGCTATTTAAAAAAAAAAAACAAAAAAAGTTTTTATGTTGATCTTTAGAGCAGCAATCTTCATAAAAAAAGGAAAACTCCTTCTGGGGTGACAGAGTAACTGCTTGTGTAGTGGAGAATGAAATGGAGAAAGCATGTTCCTTTACAGTCTCCTAACTCCAGTTAGAGAATGTGTAAGGGTGAGTGTCCACAGGTCACTATCACAGAACTATCGTGAAACAGGAACTAATTACCCCACAGATCTAAAATAAATTAAAATAATTTAAAAACGGTATCTAGAATAAAGACAGGATTCTACTACATTATGTTACAGCAACAATTTCTTTGGAACAACATCTGTGAGTTCTTATATATTTGTTATATCTTGCAGCTTATTTTTTAAATCATGTGGAATGCTTTTTTTCAGGGTTCTCAGAAAACACAGAGTAAAGAACAAACAGTAGGAAAAAAGTATTAGGTGCACCTCTAATGAAACCTACAGATACCACCATAGTTTTCTTTAAAATATCATTTTCACTGCTAATTTCTTTACTCTGTATAAGCTAGATGTCAGACTTTCTGGGGCAGCTAAAGAAAGAGAGAGAAGCTTTAGGGTAGTTCAAAATATGCAAGTAAAACATTACTTTTTGCTTTCAATGGGAAATTAGGTATTTTAATTCTATTGCATTTTTAGCAGGCTATATTTTTTACAAATTGGTCATAAGAGTATACAAACAAAATGAATGAGTTTCTTAAGAACACCACATAAAAGATTAGCCAAGGCATAAGCATTTTTTTTCTTCCAGTTTAGCTGACCATGAAGATTCTGAGGAAATAACTTTTAAAATAAGTGAATCGGGAAACCCAAAATCAATTTACAAGGTGTGGCTATTATTTTACCATAGCCATGGGGTTTTTAGTTTATCCATGTTTAATTTTATTTAGGGGAGGTTTTAAAATACATACATACCTACCTATCTATATATCTATATGCACAGAGAGTGAGGGATAACAACATCAATAATAGAGCACAACTAATTTCTAATGTAGGGACTTGTGTATTTTTATCTCAAATTTATGGTTGCGTATCCAGGAGATTACAATGTATTAGAGATTACATCTGTCCATTGTCTGTGAATGATATAATAAAAGTACACTGTATTTTCATTCACAGTCTCCTTGGAATATCTCAAAGGTTACTGTAGGATCTTGCAATATTAAAGTTTTCCTTCTATCCATGAATCAAAGCCAGGCTATGCAAATTTTGTTTTTCAGGTCCATCCCACAGTCAGATGATAATATATTTATGAAATGTAAGACCTATTTTTAGCTGGATATTTCATGTTTAGGTATTACAGAGAACAAAGCACACTTAAGTTAGAGGACAGTATTCAAACCTTTGAATCCCATGTCACAATTTTCCCATAACTTTTCTTTGTTGCTAAGTAGACTAATTCACCAACTTGTCCCACGTGCTAGACTAGGTTAGAAATTTTCAACTAGATCGTAATTTTTCTTCAAAAGTATGATGGTGTTATTTGAATTCAATTATGCTTTTGGTGGAAAAAGTGAAATTATTTGTGTTAAAACTTACTCACTATAGTGATGACTATGTTTTAATTCATATTACAGCCAATGTTTGGACTTTACCATTGTTTTCAGTGTGACATAACACAAGGCTTAACAACAATATATCTTCCTTTTATATGAAATGGGAGTTACCACAATTTTAAGATCTACTTCAAGGCACGTTTTCAAGTAGTGTCATGTGGCTGTAAAGCTACCTGTGGACTGTTAAAGGTTTTATATATTAAACTACTTTTTAAAATACAGTGAGTGCTTTGCTTTATACTGACTGTCTTAGCCAAGAGTTATTTTGCTTTATTCTCTTGAGGTAGTTGCTTCTTGTTGAGAATGAGATGAGTCATACCAGGTGGTGCTAGAATTTATATCTGTTAAAACTAAATGGTTTGCTTCTTTTAGTCACCTTATGAAATTACATAGATCTTCTCTTAAGTCAGCAATGTTCACCTTGAGCAGACCAGGGAGGAAAATTAGAAACTGATCTATCAGGTAGCTGTCCCTCTTCAAGAGCAAAAGTGGAAATTTATCTCCTTGTATGTAGATGTCCCCCTTGGATTCTTGCTTTCTTTTGATTACTCTTTCAAAAGACGTATACTTTTCTGGAAATGAAAAAAGAACTTAAATGGAAGCTAAAAGAGCTTATATGAAAACAAGAGATGATTCTCTTGTAGTGGAATTAATCAAAAATGGTGATAAGATAGACATATCTAATTTCAGAAGCTACAGAAAGAATACCTTATCACAATTGTTTCAGTGACCTCACTGAAACTTTCAGAGGAAATGCCTTCAGTATGCAACCTTACACTGAGGAAAAAGAGCCAAAATATGTAGACTGAACAATATTATTGAGATTGCCAATGGATTTTTTTAACATAACACTTTTTTTTTTTTTACAGTTTCTGCCTCTTATAAAAACAAATCCAAATCAACAGTTAAGAGGAATTCTAGACTATTTTCATTGCAAAAAAGTTGTATGGACCTACATAAATCATGCATCATGTGAGTCTCAGTTCAGAAACCTGTTCACAAGAGAAATGGCAGCATCATATTTTACACAAGAATGCAAACATAGAGTCATGCATGCTTGTATAAATAAAAATGGTGTCATAGCCCTTTTTATATGCAATATTCAAGGAAGCAGGTTTTGACAAAAATAGAGTAACAGTAGGATGTTTTATCTTGAAGTCCCTTAGTAGTCTCAACTAACCATATGATCAACCTCCAAAGCAGCACAGTGATTTAGCTGAACTCTACTTTTCATCTGGACGTTAACAGAGAAAGGAAGGGAGAAGGAAAAAACCAGCTCAGTTGTTGTAGGAACAACAACATGTTGTTGTGGCAGTGAGGTTTAATTACTATTTATATTACAGTTTCAACTTCTATATAGTTAGGGAAAAAAAAAGGTGAAGGCAGTGATCCACAGACAGACTCTTTGAACAGACTTTAGAGTCATACATCCTGAAGAAACAACAGAAAAAACAGAATGGTTTTATCAGCAGCTGCTGCTGTAACCTTGGACTAGATTTTAGTGTAGAGATCTGATATAATATTTGCTAAAATCCCTATTATTTTCTTATGTTATTGCAAATACAGAAGAACAACGTGTGGCAAATAGTTGTATTTCATGACTTACATTTTGTGACTTTTTTCTTTATGGGGTGACAGTGAATCAGGTTTAATCCTTCCTGGCTTCTTCAAAGATTATATGTGATTCATTTCCTGTGAAAATAAGAAAAATAGCACTAGGAGTCGTTTCTTTTCTCATATGTCTGCTAACCTAACTTTTTATTACTACTTTTCCACTGGAAATTACTTTCTTCTCCTGTTTATGGCAGTTCTTATTCATTACAATTTTATTCACTGTCTTCTGGCCTTTGTCTTGGCTTTCCCCATCAGTAATTATTTGTGTGCACATGGCATAGCTTCTGATCAAGCCCAGCCATGCTGCTTGACGAATACTGTGGTAATTCCTATTAATACCAGGTATCTTACTACTGAAATAGTTGTAATTGCACTTTTTATTTGGTCTGAAAGATGAGTACTTAGCACTTCAAACTCCCTTTAAACAGTCTTTATTTTCTAGATCTCTAGATCAAAGACCACATGATGGAAGTTTTCATATACTGCCAGAATAAAAATATTTAGATAGGTACCTGTTAAGAACTTTCAAAAGAAACTAATTGCTAGAAACTTAACTTGCATTGACTTGCAAAACTAGTGAGACTTCCACACAGATGCTATCAGCACTGTGAAGAACCTCCAAATGATTTTGATAAACCTGGCCTGGAAGAAACATTTTTCTGTGAAATTGTTTTGCTCTTAACATTGAATAAAATTTTGGTAGGTATTTCTCATGTATTAAAATAATATAGACTATACAATGTCACCAGTCCAAACATGTATAGCTACAGTAGATGATTCTTTAATATTGAGAAGCATAAAATAATAGAGATTATGAATTGACTAAAAAATGGATAGCTACTATACCAAAGCTGTTGCACGCAGCACCCTACTCTTCTACTTAAATAGTTTAGAATGTAAGAGACAACCAAAATATCATCAGAGTTGAGATGTCAAACATATAGTAATGCCTCTCAAAGAGAAGAAATATAGCTGCAGTTTTAACGATAAAGTTTTCTCTTTAAACATTTGAAATTAAAAATAGAAAATTTCCTGCTGTAAGTGCCTGAAGTACATATGACAGCAATCCTACTGTTCAGCTTAATGAGCCTGTCGGTCCAGAATATTAAGCAGTTTGATTTAAGCATCTTAAATATGATGTAGATCTAAAATGTTAATGGTAAGCAAGAGTTTGGAAAATGTAATATATTGCATATGTTAAATTTTATAAATACTTTATATTTTTTCTATATAAAAAGTCTTCTATCTGTCATCTGCTATTTGTCTAGATTATGAAACGTGGTTATTAATTATTATAGCTTTGATTTCCAGCGACTAAAAGAATTCAAATCCAAAATTTCCACTGTATTTTAAAATGTTTCAAGATGTCTTTATAAGAATCCAGAGGTTCTTCACATTTACTTGCTGTCACTCAGCCCTCACTTCATTTTTTTTGCTCATCTTGACACTCTTTGAAGGAATATTTTCCTCAGTCATTTGATCCACCATTGTGGTTTGATTTAGCTGTCTTCTGATTAAGTCACTGCTTACAAACTCAGAATTTGGCAGTTCAGATGCCCTAACCTTCCTGTGCCATTCTTGCATCTATAATCTTATTTCTGGCAGAAAAAAACATCTCTGCATGTATCAGACATCCAGCTCCAGAATCACTGCTCCCTTCTTTTTGTTCTGTTGATGTTAGAGAAGGCTCCACCAGTTTTTCTACATATTGTTTGTCAAAGACTTGACTTAAGCAACTGTAAGCTTGTATGCAGGGACCAAAAAAAGCACTTTTCTTCAAATATGCTCATCACTGATATGTTCAGGCATCCACAAGATTTTAGAAATACAATCCTTGGCATTTTTATCTTTAGTTGTTTAAGGATAGACCTTGTGAATTGCTGCTGACTAAAAAGCAAGCTCCTTCTTGACTCAGATGATGTTATACTTTTCATTTGAGCAATGTAGATTTATGGCCATTTTAAAATTAACAGATTCAAACTTGTTCTAACTAAGCATATGTTGAATCACTAACTTCCAGGTCATGTGACAGGAAAAGTAATTGTATTTATAGGGGAAAAAAAAAGAAGGGAAAAAAAAGTTTGTACCCAGAATTCTATGACAAGACTACTATGATTAAATGATCAGCTTTATCCTGTGTCCCTGCAAAACCACTAAAGAACAGTACTGGATGACAATAAAGTACATCCGAATGTAAGCCAATTTTCTTTGAAATACAGATCACTTAAAAGGACCTCTATGACTCCCAGAGGAAAAATTTCCCAGGTGGCCTGCTGCATTATTTCAATGATTTGAATCAGCTGAACTATTTCTTCCAAAGGATATTGGAAAAGACTTCTCATGTCTTTTTGTTATGTAAGGACAACTATAGGTATTACTGCAGTATTTTGAATTTAATACCTAGGGGTATTCACTCTTTTTTACTTCAAAATTTTCTTGTAGACTTACTCCATATATTGGCTCATTTACTTTAAATCTGACATTTTAATAGACATGCCAGTTACAGATTAAAGAGCTAGTATGTATTCTTTTTATCTTGGGAAACGAAAAGTTATCTTTTAGATAACTTTTTGCCAGAATCATGGAAGACACATTTCTTTTAGAAAATCTTTCAGCAGGTAATGTGGCAGTGGGATTTAATTACTATTTATATTACAGAAGTCCATAGATACACAATCCTGGTTACAGGATCTCATTGTGGTAAATGCTGTTGAAACTCAATTCTTTCTTCATTCTCAAGATAAGTACCTTCTGGGCCATGGCAGTGCAAAATACCCTATTCTTCTCAAGGTTGTCCTAGAAAGCTAAACTATTGCTGATTGTCTGGGTAAGATAAGCTTACAATGTGTTTCTCTTGTCTACAAAAAGCTGACTCTAAAATAATTTAAGCTGAGAATCAAGTAATAACTTTTGGTCACCATCAGCATGGGCAAGATTTGAACTGATGACTTATATTGAAATATGCTAAATTCCACCATCAGCCACAGTACTGCAAGCTGTACAATGAAAAAGAAGAAAAAAAAAAAAAAGAGAGAAAAGGAGATTTTCTGTTGTGTGGGTAGTGTGCTTTAAATGTGAAAGAGTCTTCCTAGCTGTGGCAGTAAGCAGCTTTGAGGTAATTGCTATTTTGTGTTTCAGTTCAGAGACAGACGTTAAAATGAGTCATTGGCTTCTGTTTCTGTATTCTGAGCTGGCTCCTTTGCATGTACAGTTTTATTGGTTTTAAAGGGACTGTGTAGTGGCACAGCTGCTCCCAGTATCATAGGATATGCAGCATAGAGGAAAAACATTCTTACATATTTTCCTGGAAAAAGTTTGGTGTATTTGTATACAATTTAAGCAATTAAATCCTATAATAGCTTTAACTGCAAAATATACAAAATACAATAGTTCTTCTAGTGATTATACAGGATACTTGGTATTTACATTCATACTTATTTTTTGTCATTTTGATTAAACACATGCTTTTTAAGGAGAAATCTTGTTCTCAAGTTTCATTTTTTCCACTTTTGTGGCTCTTTTCAATTTATTTTTGAACTTTATGTCAGTCTTGACCACTCTTTTAGTCTGCCATGCATGGGAGAGACACTAGCCCAAATTCTACTGTGGGAACCCCCTGTGCTTCAGCTGCCTTTAGTAGGATCACACTTTTAAAAAATAAGTCATATACTCATATAAAAATTTAGATAGAAAACTAAATTACATCAGCAGTGAAAAATCATATGACTGAAACATCAATTCTAATTTAAAAGCATTTCTTGAAACAATGCAAAATGTAATTCTATTGCTGAAGTGAGGCAAGGCTGTTCTGGGACAAAACTAATATAGAAGTCTGACAAATATTGTTAATAATCCACTGATATGTGTAACTGATGAGAACAGTGTTGACAGCACCATATTGCAAAAAAGAATCATAGCCTGATGGGAACATTACAGCCCACTGGTAGAAACATGCAAGAGCTTCTAATGCTGTTAGGGTTGCCACCACAGTGATGGACCAGATTCTCAGGAGCTGAGATCTTCATAAATCAGAAGCTCTGTGGTACCACAACAGGTCCTTGGTTTGACTAATATATGATTACAGCTGAGGACAGTAGTACAGCAGAAATCATGCTAAGAAATAACCTATCTGTGCCATTGACACTTTGGAGGCCAGAGATAACAAAGGGAACTCAGTAAGTCTGGCTTCTTCTACAAAACATTAACTATAAAATCCAGCTAAATTCAAAAGACATTTAAGATCAAAAACCAATATTGTATGTGTCTATTAGAATTTTCAAGTGAATTGACTTGTTAATGACATAATAAATCTTGTTTCCTACATTATTAGATTAAACCCTTCCTATTGTAAGAATATTTGCCCACCTACAAAGGGATATCTGTGTAACAGACATTTACACTTGGATCTCCTTCTAGGAATTTCTGCCCCATTAACAACTTCTGTACATAGATAGTTAGGTATTTTCATTTAAAAGCTGTAATTAAAGTGTAAATATTGTTGACTAATGTAGTTGGCTGTCAATATGCACTTGTTATGGAAAATATGACATATGTCATTTAATAAGAGAACATAACATGTTATTTATAATATAATTATGTAGGAATATGGTGTTCATCTTAAGGCTTCTTTGTGTATCATTCTGTACAGTTATAAATGCTGTGTTATTATATAGCTTGATTTTCTGATCCTTGGAAGTCAGGGTGCAGTAGCTACACTTGTTTTCATATGAATCAGTCTGATCGCACCATGGTGAAATACATTTTTCTAGTGAGAATTTCACCTTTGCATCTCTCATGTAGGCAGGGTAAGATTTTATCTTCTTCCAGTTCTTCATTTTAAATGCTCATTCTTTTTCTGAATGATTCAGTGACTACCTTATGCCCTCTGGAAACCTAAACTGTCCTTTGAAATTAAGCTTAACTTGTCTCTTAAGGAATGTTTTTATTTTTTGTAAGTAAAATAGGGCAGAGCGCAGTTTTGTTAAGTTTTAATAAAAATTAATGTCTGGATGGAGGACTACATTATCAAAGGAATAAACTAAATTACTCTTGAAGTCTTATTTTGTTTGTAGTTGATAGAATATGTCTTTGATGTCTTTATTTACGTAGATTAGCACTTTATTCCATAACTGGTGCCTTCATCTTAATAAGTAATTAAGTTTTCCTTCTTACAAAGAGTATGGGATATAAGCGAGGGAAATAGAAGTTCCTGATGTAGCAGACAGGAACGCTCACAGGCCTTGCAGATGGGAGATGTGCAGACATACTAATATGATGAAAATATTAAGTGTATAAGAAGAATTTCCTGACCTGGAGAAGGCTAGCTAGATGTAGTCTGTGGAAAGACTGGAAGGGATGCACAGCGTCCCATTGCAAATCAGGGGTCAGAGGGATGCATTGTGTCCTGCTGCAAATCAGAAGGCTGGAGCACCTCTGCTATGAGGACAGACTGAGAGAGTTGGCTTTATTCAGCTTGGAGAAGAGAAGGCTCCAGGGAGACCTTATAGCGGCCTTCCAGTACTTAAAGGGAGCCTGCAGGAAAGATGGGGAGGGACTCTTTCTCAGGCTTTGTAGTGATGAGGGGTCATGGCTTCAAACTGGGAGAGATTTAGATTAGATCTCAGGAAGAAATTTTTCACCATGAGGGTGGTGAGGCACTGGAACAGGTTGGGCAGAGAATTTGTGGAGGCCCCGTGCCTGGAGGTGTTCAAGGCCAGGTTGGCAGAGGCTTCGAGCAATGTGGTCTAGTGGGAGGTGTCCTTGCCCATGGCAGGGGGTTTGGAACTAGATGACTTTTAAGGTCCCTTCCAGCTTAAATCCTTCTATGATTCTACGATTTTATAAATAATAAACCCATGCTACAGTCTACAAAGTGGAGACAGCCATAATCTTGATGTGCAACTTACCACACTCATTAGGAAGCCTATAAAAATATTATATACTGCAGTTGCATAGAGAAGTGTTTCCAATCACAAGAGAGCCCTCAATGCTCTTCTATTCCTGTAATAGTCACTGGTCAGTCTACATAGGAGTCACTCAACAAAGACTCCTGGTATTGCAACAGGAACGTCTTAAATTTGAGGAAAATCAAGGAATTCTTTTATTTACAGCTTGTGTGTGCAGTTCTATGTAATTTTGTATCAGAATTGAGTACTACTGAACACTTAAGTACGTAATTCTCTACTAAGAGACCTTGGCATTCGGTTTCGAACACAGTACACTTACATTCTCGGAACTTTGCCAGTATTGCCAGCCACAGAATCATGGAATCTAAGAAAAATATTGGTCAGAAGAGACCTTTGGAGATCATGTAGTCCAACTCAAAGCAGGTTCAACTTCCATGTCTAGGACATTGTCCAACTGTGTTTCGAATATCTCCAGAGACAGCAATTCCACAGCTCCCTCAGGCACCTGTTTGTCTGCCCTCATGGTAAAAAACTGTTTCCTGATACCTAACTAGAACCCTTCCATATGGCAACTGGTGTCTGTTTGTCTGTTGTCCCACCCCTGTGCACCTCTGACAAGAGTCCGTAACTACCTACTCTATGCAAGTCTACACAAGTCTATATGAAGTCCAGCAGTTTTGAAACAACTTTAGCGCCCACTATTGTGACAGACACTGTACTCTTCACACTACAGGTTTTGAGTTTCAGCTACTACTACACTGTCACAGACATATTTCTAATGTATGCTATTCTTATCCCTTTAGTATAAAGATGCTGTTGCTTTTTACAATGTCAGCTCCAGGTATCTCAAAGGACGGTGTGCTGCCATCTTGTACTCGGCAGAGAACTCAGGAGAACACACACCTGTTACAAACAGCAATAGACTTACCAATTTTTTTGTGAAAACCACAACTAGAAGTTTCCTTTCACCTCCTCATTCCGCTCCCAGAAAGGAGAAATCTGAGCCTGGTTTTATGTATAATCCATTTATAAATGCTTTTTAAACTAAAAATTATTTCTTCCTTTCTTGAATTTTTGACCAAGGTTCAAAGTGTGAAAGCCATTGTATCTTTTATTATGGGTGGCAAAAGTACATCCGTATAACAAATGGAAAGTAGGATCTACAAATTCTTTACATGGTAACATTATATCTATCATATAAATATTTGCGCTTATTGCCTACTCTGAATCTCAGTTAAAAATAAAAGAATCAAGTAAAATTTATTTTAGGTGAGGCTGTTTTAAACATGTCAAGAAACTATACCATCTTTCTGTTACTAGTTTTTGCACATTTAACGAGCTGTGGATGCAAAACCTAAATTGAACATATGATGTATATCAAAAAACTTGCAATAATTTAATTTACCAAATATTTATATTACCAACAGTGTAGAACATTCTTATAACTGTGGTAAGCACTGTAGCTATACTAGTAATTAAAAATAGTGCAGACATACTAACACAGTCTAGCAATGTAAGGACGTTTCAAAATAGGGTTCTTCGTATTGCTTGATTGGTATTTCCATAGGAAAACTCTGAAGCCAGATGCCACAGCTCAGGAATTTTTAATGTTGAAGCAGAAGTTGACCCTCTGTGCTGCAAGTAAGAGACACCTGCAATACAGAGAAAGAAACACATACTTCTGGCGCCCATCTTTTTTTTTTTTTTAATCCACAAGAGTGGGTCTAGGAAAGTAAATTAGTCAAAATTGTGGTAGCCCGGAACAGCAGAAAAACTAATTTTCAGGGGCTTTCAAGAGAGACTTTGAGCCATGGTGCTTACATTGCTTCTAGCAACATGTCTTTTCCTGGACTGAGTTCCTGATTTACCTCTCAGTGTCCCATCTTTCTGTGGAAGACACTATTGATTGCAGCAGGAATAACAATCATGCTTCAAGCATTTATAAGGATTAAAACCTATAAATTCTGTTCTCTCATCATGTATTCAATAGCTAGATGACATCAGAACCCGATGACCTGGAACAGAATAGTACAAAGGAAGACAAGCGTATGTTCTCTGGGAAAGTCCATGCTCACTGTGGCTTTTTTTTTCCTTTTTCTTTTCCTGTTTCTGAGGCTACCTAACATTACACGCTCTGAATTATCCTCTGGATCCGTCTTTTGCTTTACTCCAGAGTTGAGAAAGACCAGCCTCCTAACTTAAATACTTCAATTAGATGCCTACATTTAAATTATATGGCAACCACATTACATGTATCTTTTCAGGTATTAAAGATCTCTAGTGGCTTTCAGCAATTCCCTGGATGAGCCAGAATAAATTCTATGTGATCCACCTCAATTCAACCTCTCCTCTTTGAGGAGGTAACAAGAGGTTTTTATGGCAGCTCAGAAATAGTGTATATGTTTGTAACACCAGAAATGGTAATGTTCGGTTAGAAGAAAAATGCTGTGAATTGTAGAGCTCACCTGAAAAGAGGTCCAGTCTTAGAACACTTGTACTTCAGACACTGAATCTGATCTTTCATATACTAAATATGTATTTTAATGCAGGCATATAAGTCTAGGAGTCAAAGATATGAAATATCAGTCTGGGGAAGCAATGAAACTTTTACTTGTACCACTGACATATGTCTGATCTTTTTGCTGTTTTACTAAATTCGTCCTGCATCATTCCATGACTGTACGAATCAAGGCAGTCTTACTGTGCTATTGCCCTGTTCTAAAGTCCCACTTCAACAATACTTTTTGAACTGAAGCTTTATGTGCACCGATACTGCCTTGTCTTTCCTCATCCCGCTCACACAAGTATTGTATAAGGTGGCATATTGCTCGTAGCCAAACACATAGTTGGCACATCCAGTTTGTCTGTATAGACTTTGCTATTCAAGCAAAGAACATCTGTCTGGTTGGCCACCTTCATAGGAGGTTACTGAAAGACCGGAGAGACAAGCATATGTGTTTTTTTTTATTCTAGTATCTGGACTGCATCCTGTAAAGGAAGCAAACACTGTTCCAAGCGAACTCTGCTCACACTCCAGTGACTCTGATCTGTGACATGTCCTGCGTTTGTAAGCTGTAACACATGTCTACCTCTCCTGTAATGCTTCAGCAGATCTCTAGATGACCTCTTATTTTTTTGACCTTCTTTTTGTTTGTATACTAGCCAAACTTAGCTGAGTTTTCTGAATTTGGGCTAACAGCACCAATACAAAAGCGAGTTTCCCAATGCTCTCAGACATTTTGGAGAACTGTCAACTTTTCGCAGAGAAAAAAACCACTGAACTACATATGGGCAAAATTTATGCTTGAACATGCTCGCTTAAATTTGTCTGAAACTTTTCAAGGCTTTGCAAAGTGTTTAATAGTTGAAAAACGGTATTCTGTAGAAGCGAACGAATAGAACAGGAGCAACTATAAGGAATAACCCATTTATTTCACTGAGAATGTTCGTACGAGTTATTATACCCTTCTACAGGTACCTTTGTACCAAAGGGTTTTGAAGACTGTACATACCTACAAAGTGTTCTGGTCTACATCAGCTATTATTAGATTTGTCTTAAATTTATTTGAGAAGCAGAAAAAAGAACCATACAGTGTATAGCTATTTCCAATTTAAAACTTTGTAATAAACGAGTCAGCATTTTCACTAACACCATGTCCTTGAAATGTCCACTACAAAGGGAAATATTCTTTAATATTTCACATCTTGTTACACACACTGCCATCAGGTAGGTGATTTATGGTTTTCTGGTTTTGCCAATTCACCAGCACACTGACAAAGAATACCATTTTTATCACCTTACCCTAATGAGCCTTAATTATAGCCTTCTTCACAATGTAGTCTTTACATGCATTAATATATATTTATCTGCAGGGCATATTGTGAGTATAGGAGGACTTCGTTCCCTCATTTGCATAAAGAGGCTTTGGAGTTATCTGGCTTTGTAGGGAACAGCAGTAATATTCTCAGACACCTAAAAAAACCCCTACAAACACTTCACATTGTCACGTTTGGTGACAGTAAAATATTTGTCCCTAATTACGCACAAGAATCAAGTAAGAAATCACTTGCAGACCATTTATTTGAGTACACGTGGGCAGCGTACAGCTTGCGGAAATACGGTTCAGATCCTTTACGCGAAGAACTTACTGAAAGAATGAATGTCTGGTATACGTAAAATCAAAAAGCAAGGCTTGAGAAGAAAAAATGTTTGGATGAGTTGGTTAACACGTAAGAAGGGNCATACTTCTGGCGCCCATCTTTTTTTTTTTTTTAATCCACAAGAGTGGGTCTAGGAAAGTAAATTAGTCAAAATTGTGGTAGCCCGGAACAGCAGAAAAACTAATTTTCAGGGGCTTTCAAGAGAGACTTTGAGCCATGGTGCTTACATTGCTTCTAGCAACATGTCTTTTCCTGGACTGAGTTCCTGATTTACCTCTCAGTGTCCCATCTTTCTGTGGAAGACACTATTGATTGCAGCAGGAATAACAATCATGCTTCAAGCATTTATAAGGATTAAAACCTATAAATTCTGTTCTCTCATCATGTATTCAATAGCTAGATGACATCAGAACCCGATGACCTGGAACAGAATAGTACAAAGGAAGACAAGCGTATGTTCTCTGGGAAAGTCCATGCTCACTGTGGCTTTTTTTTTCCTTTTTCTTTTCCTGTTTCTGAGGCTACCTAACATTACACGCTCTGAATTATCCTCTGGATCCGTCTTTTGCTTTACTCCAGAGTTGAGAAAGACCAGCCTCCTAACTTAAATACTTCAATTAGATGCCTACATTTAAATTATATGGCAACCACATTACATGTATCTTTTCAGGTATTAAAGATCTCTAGTGGCTTTCAGCAATTCCCTGGATGAGCCAGAATAAATTCTATGTGATCCACCTCAATTCAACCTCTCCTCTTTGAGGAGGTAACAAGAGGTTTTTATGGCAGCTCAGAAATAGTGTATATGTTTGTAACACCAGAAATGGTAATGTTCGGTTAGAAGAAAAATGCTGTGAATTGTAGAGCTCACCTGAAAAGAGGTCCAGTCTTAGAACACTTGTACTTCAGACACTGAATCTGATCTTTCATATACTAAATATGTATTTTAATGCAGGCATATAAGTCTAGGAGTCAAAGATATGAAATATCAGTCTGGGGAAGCAATGAAACTTTTACTTGTACCACTGACATATGTCTGATCTTTTTGCTGTTTTACTAAATTCGTCCTGCATCATTCCATGACTGTACGAATCAAGGCAGTCTTACTGTGCTATTGCCCTGTTCTAAAGTCCCACTTCAACAATACTTTTTGAACTGAAGCTTTATGTGCACCGATACTGCCTTGTCTTTCCTCATCCCGCTCACACAAGTATTGTATAAGGTGGCATATTGCTCGTAGCCAAACACATAGTTGGCACATCCAGTTTGTCTGTATAGACTTTGCTATTCAAGCAAAGAACATCTGTCTGGTTGGCCACCTTCATAGGAGGTTACTGAAAGACCGGAGAGACAAGCATATGTGTTTTTTTTTATTCTAGTATCTGGACTGCATCCTGTAAAGGAAGCAAACACTGTTCCAAGCGAACTCTGCTCACACTCCAGTGACTCTGATCTGTGACATGTCCTGCGTTTGTAAGCTGTAACACATGTCTACCTCTCCTGTAATGCTTCAGCAGATCTCTAGATGACCTCTTATTTTTTTGACCTTCTTTTTGTTTGTATACTAGCCAAACTTAGCTGAGTTTTCTGAATTTGGGCTAACAGCACCAATACAAAAGCGAGTTTCCCAATGCTCTCAGACATTTTGGAGAACTGTCAACTTTTCGCAGAGAAAAAAACCACTGAACTACATATGGGCAAAATTTATGCTTGAACATGCTCGCTTAAATTTGTCTGAAACTTTTCAAGGCTTTGCAAAGTGTTTAATAGTTGAAAAACGGTATTCTGTAGAAGCGAACGAATAGAACAGGAGCAACTATAAGGAATAACCCATTTATTTCACTGAGAATGTTCGTACGAGTTATTATACCCTTCTACAGGTACCTTTGTACCAAAGGGTTTTGAAGACTGTACATACCTACAAAGTGTTCTGGTCTACATCAGCTATTATTAGATTTGTCTTAAATTTATTTGAGAAGCAGAAAAAAGAACCATACAGTGTATAGCTATTTCCAATTTAAAACTTTGTAATAAACGAGTCAGCATTTTCACTAACACCATGTCCTTGAAATGTCCACTACAAAGGGAAATATTCTTTAATATTTCACATCTTGTTACACACACTGCCATCAGGTAGGTGATTTATGGTTTTCTGGTTTTGCCAATTCACCAGCACACTGACAAAGAATACCATTTTTATCACCTTACCCTAATGAGCCTTAATTATAGCCTTCTTCACAATGTAGTCTTTACATGCATTAATATATATTTATCTGCAGGGCATATTGTGAGTATAGGAGGACTTCGTTCCCTCATTTGCATAAAGAGGCTTTGGAGTTATCTGGCTTTGTAGGGAACAGCAGTAATATTCTCAGACACCTAAAAAAACCCCTACAAACACTTCACATTGTCACGTTTGGTGACAGTAAAATATTTGTCCCTAATTACGCACAAGAATCAAGTAAGAAATCACTTGCAGACCATTTATTTGAGTACACGTGGGCAGCGTACAGCTTGCGGAAATACGGTTCAGATCCTTTACGCGAAGAACTTACTGAAAGAATGAATGTCTGGTATACGTAAAATCAAAAAGCAAGGCTTGAGAAGAAAAAATGTTTGGATGAGTTGGTTAACACGTAAGAAGGGAAGTCCTTTCTGTTTAAATAGCCCTGCTCATCCTAGGGCACCAAAGCGCCGACTCCCACATTTTTTATTCAGTGTTTAATTTTTATTTAGCACCGTTGCGTCAAAACGACCCTCAGCTTCAATGTCCCTCTAAAAACTAAAACCACAAGCGAGCCAGATCCGCTACCGCCGCATCCGAGCGGGCTTCTCCGGTAAGTTGTGCGGAGAACTGCTCCTTTGGGGTTCTCTGGTGGAGAAAAGACTCGGCGCCTGCTGAAACGCCTCCGCCGCCTTCCGTAGCTCCTGAACTCCCGTCATTCCCGTGGCAGCACCCGCGCCNCCCGTCCCTTTTAAATTCGCGGTTCGTCCACCGTTGTTCCTTCCTTCGGGTTCCTGGCGCTTTTTTTTTTTTTTTTTTTTTTTT
>VZSF01000867.1:526846-571649 GCA_013398295.1 Chionis minor
CCCCCCCGCTTTGGGTCTGTTCTACGGCAATTCTTGCGGTTTTCAAGTTGAAGTCATGGCTGGGGAACTATAAATTAGCATCTTGGGGGAAGCGCGCTCGGGCAGGGCGGAAACTTCAGTGCAAGGGTAAATGGCCTTCCAAAAGTAGGGGCTGGCGCTGGACTGCGGCGTGCGCGTTAGATGCGTGAGGGTAGTCCAAGCGTACAACTGGGAAGGCAGCGTCTGTAACAGCGTGCAGTGCTGCGTGAACGTGTGCTGCTGGGGCCACACGCTCGGCAGCCCGCCTGGTATCGAGTGTTTGCATCTCTAAACAGTCTTTTAGACTTTGGGTGAATTTAATGGCTGGGCCACTGGCTGGTTTTGCCTGTTTGTTAGAGCAAACTGTTCCAGGAAGCTACTGCTCCCAGGATTTACTGTATCAGTCCTGAAGCAGGACTCTAGGTTTATTGTTCGCAGTCACAGGCTGCTCTGGGTATTTCTCCCCCTCCTCTCGTCTTCCCCCACCCCTAGCAAGAAAGGAGGCAAAACAGCCGAGAAGAGGGAGACATTCAAGTACAGTTTTACATCGGTTGCATAATATGCTATGTGCTTTAATATTCGGTTTGAGCTACCGATAAGAAAATTTCTGCGTAATGTATGTACATGCAAAACAGTGGGAAGTTTTAACTGTGAAAGGGTTTAATGGAACACTTGTGTCTATCGGCATGGTCATAGTTTTGTGGGGATTTTGGTTTCTCTTTGCTTTATTTTTCCTACTGTAACATATTTTGATCTTTAACCTTAAGACCACCAGTATTGGACATATCTTTGTATACAAACTGCAAACATCAGGCTGTAGAAATGTAATTATTATTATTAAGTGTTTAAAATTGTATGTAGCTAGAAGGAGTACAATTAAAGCGCTCAGTGGAAGTGACAGAGTGAATCAGAGGAGCTCCATGTTACAGAATGTAATTAATGTACCAGGCTGTTTGGAGATATATGAAACAAATGCAATTAACCAGCTTGCTGGAACGACAGGAGCAAGACATAATTTATTCTGGTTTTGTCATGGGGAACACAAGTAGAACCTTTGTTCTAGTTTAGCCTTATAGGACAAGGGTGGGGGTGCAGGTGAAGCATGTAGCTAATTTAGAGCTGGACCATTAGGAGAGGAAAAAAAATAAAAAACCCCAAGAAACTGCCCAGAATAGTTGTGATCCTCCGCTTTTGTGGGAAGGTATGGCAGACACTGTCGAGTTTGCCTACATTAACAACTCTCTTAAATAAAAAGGCTTGTGGGTAGCATATAATGACCAAGCAGAGATTAGCTGTTATTGTCAAAATGACTAACAAGTAGCTTTAAAGAAATACTGGCATGCAAGCTTGTCGGGCTGTACTTTTGCCTCTTTAGGAGCATGGTAATTACGGTTACACCTGTGGGTGACATATATCAATATTAGCACTATTTGTAATGCTTTAATTTAGGAAAAAAGGCAAAATCCAAGAGACCACTTGTTTAATGCAGCCTTGGTTTGTCTTCTATGTCTGAAAGTCACCTTTTAGTGCATTTCTGTTTTGAGGAGGTTTTGTTGTTGGGTTTGGGCTTGGTTTTTGGTTTTTTGGTTGTTTTTTTTTTTCCTCTTGGCATCAGGTCCAGACAGAAAGAGACACTGTAGCAGGAGGCCTGTTAGCCATCTTTTCCCTGTGACATTAGTTTTGTTTAATGATTCAAAAGTGATATTACACAGTGCATAGTGATGTAGATCAGAATGACAATTTTTTCTTCTAAAGTCATTTTCTCTGTCCATGCTGTTATGACACCTGAAAATTGCAAAGCTCAAAGAAAATGGCAGAAAGCATACATATAGATGTCTGTTTTATTATTATTGTGCTTATAATATTCTTCTAGCCCTGCCCATATTCTTGCATTCTGTTCACGGCATAACTGTAACTTTCTTTTTCTTTAGCTATTGATCTTAGTTACTGTTCTTGAAAAAACAAAGAAACAAAAATCACACACACAAAAAAACACTAAAGAAAAAAACACCCCACTAGACAGAGTCTGTACCATAAAATAAAACACTAGCTATTGGAGTTAAAACAGCTGTTTACTTGGTTTTTTTTAATAGTGTTCAATTGATTTTTCTTTCATTGTTACGTGTTTTTTGTTATCTTTCTTCCAATCATTGGTAAAGCTTGAAAGAATGAATATTAACAGAAAAGTTCACAACTGAGGTGAACACAGGTGTGTGGGTGCTACCACAGACACTAGTTTTAGTGGGCCAAACTCTGGCCTGGTAGGACTTGTACCACATTCAGTGAAAATTGCAACCTTTTATGTCAGGGTTGGCTTTTACCCATTGTCCCTTGAAAACTGCAAGTGTCATGCTCTTGAATGGGTGGTGGTCTTAAAGATATGGGAAAGAGTAATTCTGTAAAAGCAACATTTTAACTCCATATTAGTATATCTCTTAGATATCCATCTATGTATCTGAAATGGTGGGGGGGCTCAAGCGTTCTGTCTTTCTTTTCCTCTTTTTTTTTTTTTTTTTAAATTCATTTTATTTCTTCACACCAGTGAGCTACACATCTGTGGCCTCGTGCAGGTCTCGGTTGCCTATCAGAGAACATGGCTTACATATAAAGCTAGAGTATATTCTTCCAGTGAGTATTAGAGCTGACAGGGTCTTGATCTCTCATGTGAGTTTTGCTGTTGATGGATAACCTTTGCTTCCGTGGAATGTGTGCATTTTAATGCATTAAGAGTAAAATTCTGAAGTAGGGAGTTTGTGTTTTGTTGGTCTTTTTCCCGTTTAGCTTGTCCTTCTATAGGACCCAATTCTGCAGACCATTTAAGAATATGCTTCCATAACTTATCCAAAATCTCACTGAAGTTAATAAGAATTTAAAGCATATGATTAACTCGGAACACATGTTGAAAACTTTGCTGAGTAGGGATGAATATATGCCCATGATGAAACATTTCGCTGAATTAGTCTTAATGTTTTGCTTTCTTCACTTCCTGTCTGGTAAGTCATTATTGCAATAGCATATATTTACGCACAAAAGATGGGAGAAAACCCTATCATTGCACTTCCAGAGATGGAGATGTTTGAAAAGTAATGTGATGATCCAAATATTTCTGCTTTGTTTTGTTCCTTCTCTAATTTGGTACGCCGCAAAAGTTCTGATATCCCACAATTCTTTCTGAAAAGGTAGACTAGGGGTTTTTAAACTTTTCCATGAATTGCACTTATTACAATAATCCTTCCATTAGGAACTTTCTGGAATGATGAGATCAATGTTGCTTAAGGAAAATAAGTTTTAGCACTGCAGGCTAAAGATGTGTGACCTTAAAAGTAGACAAAAGGATATAAGTAGAATTTTTAGGATGCATAAAAAGCATCAAGGAGTTGTGCCAAAAAAATTCAGTGGGAGGAAATGGAAGCTTTGGCCAGTCTGTCCAGTCAGCTGTGTTTCCAGGAGTTGCTTTTCTATAGCAATGCTACGTAGGCTCATAGCACTAAATTCAAGACATGCTCTGTCCGCTGCTGAACCATTTAGTGGAAATTACTAAAGAGTATGCAATGGCTTTTTAGCCATTTGCTACCCTTGAACTGCTTTTCATATATTGATCTCAGCTAAATAGATTGCTAACAGGTTCCGTACATTCTGTTTCAGCCACCTAAGAGGAACACTGCTGTCAGGTTTTATCTGTTATCTCAGCTGGCATGGCAGAGGTTGCTCTTCCTGTGGCTGCCATCTGGCTCACCACCTCTCATACCAACCTTGTGGAGGGTACTTACTAATCATATTGATGCTGTTTCTTGCCAAGAGGCTGGGTTACTGGTGCTCTTTTCTACATTTTTATAGAAATCTCTTTGTTTTGTGTGCAGAAGAAAGTATGTATTTGCTCTTGCCAAATAAATAAATGTGTTGATTTTTTGGTTCTGACAGAACGGACATTTCTTACATGTAACTGGTGAATTTTTACAGAACACTTATTGTTACCTAATCTTTCTTGCACTTGCATTTTTATAGTACACGTGCCTTGTATATTCCAAAAAAATCCTCTTAATTTTGGTACGTAGAAGGATACAGAATCTTATCTTAAATTACTACTTCAGAGACAGTGTTGAGGATACCTTTTGTGTAGGACTAGTCATGTGGACTGTTAGTTATGAGATCTTTGAATGCAAAATAATTGCACAGAAATAAAGAGTTGTGGATGTAGGTTTCAGTCTTAACATCTTTACTGTCACACCTGTCTTCTACTATGCAATGCACATGGTGAACTCTCTGCCCTTGAAGTTACATGTCCAGAAATAAGGTTGTTGATTTTGTCCTCACCTCAAACTGTTTCCTTAATAAAATAATTGTTGATCACCTGTGGTTAACACTTTCTATTGTTCTAGTGGATAACTAAACAAGACCCTGATAATTTAGGACCTGATTCTGCACCACTGAACTTTGTAACAATTTTGCTACTGAGTCCTTTGTGTGAAAGATTTTGAAAGCCAGTGGTGATATCTTGACTTACTGTAAGTAAAGGCTGGCATCTTAATTCATGTAATGTAATCTTGTTGCAAGATGAAGTTGGCTTGTTGCTCTGTCCTTCTATGGATACTAGAGAGTACAAGTGCATTTTGCTGCTTTAGTCCTGCTTACTCCTTACTTATTCCCATAGTATTCTCTTTACTAGTCCTTTGTAATCAGAAAGCTGCTTCTTATGTATGGTTGTGGATACAATGATATGCATTCTTAATATTTTTTCAAGCCAAAAGTTCATGAAGTAAGAAACGGCTTTTTAATTCCATCTCTGCAGCTTATCTTGGCTTTGCTGCTATGGAAGAGATCCAAGATGTGCTCTTAATTTTATTAAAATAATTACCTTCATCAATAAATACATGAACAACAAAAGATAAACTAACCAGTAGTACCCATGTAATAACCTCCTGCTACCTATATTGAGCTGCTGTGCTCTAGTGGCCAAGCCTAATTGATATTCATCTTTGTATTATGGACAAACATGATGTGAAGATATTAATTTTAACAATGTTGTGGCAGAAGCAGCTCATGTATATGTGTTGAATTTGCAGTCTTTACCACTCTACCTCAGCTACTTTTTGGCTAAGCAAATTGTAAGCTCGTTATTATCTGCCAATCTCTGTGAGTTAACCATCTGTTTAACTGGATTTTGAGCTAGCTTTCTGGTTATGTTCTAGATAGATCTACAAACAGCCTTCCCTGTGCTTAATTTCTCTGTTAACTTAGTTGCACTGCAAAACCACATCAGTTAAAAACACACAGCTTCATTTTTCTTAATGATAAAGTTACCTGTTTGTCTTGATATTTCTGCCAGGAAACAATGTATCTTTGGCTTGGTGATAACTGCTGGCCAGTGATCTTCTAGTGATTCCAGTATATATTTTGGAACCAATTGAGATTGTGTGCATCCAGGATCTATTGCAAATTTTTTATGCTATTTATCTGTCCCAGTTGTGGAGATAATAATTCAGCTCTACCTAGCTATGTGAGTTACAACTAGAAGAACACAAAGCATTTTCAAATCCATTCCTCATCATTTTCAGGTGCTCATTGCATAAGACATCATTCTAAGTTTGATTTGGAGCATTCTTAATGATATGTGATGTTTGCTTGCAGAATTACCTTTCTTGTCAGTGCATCCTCATTGTGCTCCTTCAGTTCCAGCAGAATTCTTCAGTCTGGCTACAGTAAAGGACAGTGGCCTGCTGTTGTATATTTTATGCTTTGTTATAATTTACTTTTATTTTCTCTCATCACTTTTTCTCAGGTTAAGTAGGAGAACAGTTTATTTGGTCTGATATGTGGAAATGAACTGGTAGGATGAGTGGGGATGACAGGAGCTGAAGTATGATCTAACTCATTAGAGTTTACCTAGATGATCATGTCACAATGTCTGTTGCAGCATATGATCTTTGTGTTTATGCATTGCCTATACAACTTCAGTGTAGTGTGCCAAGGTAAGAAGAGTCTCTCTGTAATATGCTTGTCACAAATATAGATTGGACAAATAATTAAAGAATAAATGGCCACCAGCAAGTCGTAAAACACAGTAAACTCTGTAGTTAACTTCTGTTAATCACTTGCCATTGACTACAAGAGAAACTAAGTGAAAAAAATTTAACTTTTAAAAACAAAATGTCAGGTAACTAACATCAGTCAACTTGTTTCTCATTCATAGTGAACAGAGGAACTCTTTGTGCCAGGGTACCAGAGGTATTTTTTTACTGCTGTGAAAATGTCAAGAGTAAAGAAGCAGTTATGAGAAGTATTTTAATGCTGTGTGAGCCCTATAACAATGGCTTCTCATGCTGTCATTCTGTGCAGTTTTCAAAGTCTGCATGTCCCATAGGCCAGCTGACTTCATCCTGGCAAAAGGAGTGGTCAGTTTTAACAGTTTATGTCGTATCTTAAAGAGAACTCTGTAACTAAGGGACAGGTGATAGTTTCTTTCCTATCAGTATTATGAAAAATTCAAATGGCATAGCAATGCTGTTGGACTAGGACCTGGTTGGAAAAGGTGCTTTTTCTTCACCTTGATTTCCTTTCCCTAGCCAGCTTGATCTTCTCTTTGGGATTGTCATTCCTTATTGGACGCTGCAGAAAAAGACTTATGTGAAAGCATCCTCCTTCTCACTTTCCAGAGGTGGAATATTGTGCTTAATGCATTATGTCACTTTCAAGACTTGGAGATGCTTATTGGTCCTGCACATACATGTACACTAGCACTGCCCTGCTCCAATGGTTTTCTGGGGAGAGAAGTGACACTGTCAGTTGAGAGGAGTGCCATAGTAGCCTCATTCCATGTCCATGGCTTGATATATTAAAGGACTACCCTATTTTGAAACAGGGAATGAGGGGAGAGAGAGAATAGCGGAGGAGCTGCGCTATGGAGCATGTCACTGGGTCAGGCAGCATAGGGACCAAAATGGGGAGCAAAAAACTATTGTCACATGTAACACGGTAGTGCTGATGTCTAATAACTTCAAGGTTGTTTTATACAGAGTATGTTTAGGCTTTTATCATTGCTATGTCATTTGTACATCACTTATCCATGAAATGAATAAACCTCTCTGTTAAATTGAGTCCAGATTTGTTTGGAGTGGCTGCAAGAAAATGCTAAATTGTGATTTGAGGCAGTGAACTGAGGTCTTTGCTGGCTTGATGCACTGCAGAAGTGCTGTGATAGAGTGGCTGGATTTTTTTGTGTATGTGTTTTTATGATATGTAAGAGAAATTCAGTGGGTGAACTAAAATAGTTTACGTCAAGGCAACAGCTATTAAACAAAGGGCTTTCAGTGGAGGAAAAAAACGCCTATCAGAAATACTGCATTTTACCCTTGATATATTACGTCTGTTTTGTTACCAAACTGGATTTTAAAACATAATGGTTTTGTTTTAAGCTAGTGAATGTGATGTATCTATTCAGATGTATGCCTGACTTACAAACTTCTGTGGGTGTTTTTTTTTCTTTTGCATGAATTTGATTCATCATCTTAAACTGTGCAATGTGATGTTTACCTAATGAGAACAGACAGCTTGTTCTGTAAGATCAAGTTTCATGGGGTAAAATCCCAGCATTTGGAATAGGGGGATCCTATGATAAAATTGTCATTTAGTACTGTTGTCTTTAAACCTCTAAGAATAGTTCTCTCTGTGTGTACATCTACATTTTTTAAAAAGTTTTTATCTATGTAGAGATATAATTACACTTACAATGAAAGAAAATAACTTTAGAAACCATAAGGAATAGAATTGTGCCCCTGAAGGCAAAACTGTAAATAGTAGTAGGAACTGTTAGAACACTGAATTAAAAGAAAATGAAATGTGTGACAAGTAGACAAACAGATATTTAATTAAATATGAATCATTGTAAACCAGAACTGTTTGTTATTGTTTACTGAATGCTTTTTGACAACTGCTCAGTTTAGGATAAAATGCAAAAGAACATACGCCTGGCTTTGTTATGACCCCAAATTTCTCTGTTCTCCCTTCTAGCAGCCAACATGCCTTTTTTCTCTAAGTGATTTTTGGTTGCTAGGAGAAGTGGGGTAGTCTGCCCTGCTCTTATCCAGCAGTAAAACTGAAGAGTGTATTGAGGTAAAGAGAGGGGCAAAGCACAGTATAGGCCATGAATCACAAGTTGTCTCTGATATGTCTACTTTGTTCCCACTTTTTCTTTGAAAACTTTTGTTTTTACTAATGGTGTTTCTTTTCAGCTGCTCTCTCAGAGCCATTCAGAGAGTGAAAAAAAATTGTGCTGTTAAGAGTCCACTTAGAGGAACAAAAAAAGGAGGGGGAGACATTGAGACTTATTCATGGGGCCACAGTGGTAGCAATGCCCAACTCGGTGAATAGCTGCAGTCAGCTGCTGTTAAAACTGGATGATTGATACCTGGTTTTTGCTAGGACTGGAAAGTACACAGAAAGTCTTCATAGTGGTCCTGCCAGTTTTAATGCAAGATATTGAAGTTGTTTAAAAACCATTTTCAAACTTCGGTATATGCAGTATTCTTGAGGCATGTCTGCAGAATCCGAATAGTAATGTTACATGCATTTGTTAAATGCAGAGACAATTGTTAATAATCATGCTATTCTTGCTCTAGTTTGTGAAACTATTCACTCTCTAAATTGTGCTTTTTCAATTAAGGGTATTCTGTGGCAAGAATCACTTGACCGTCACCTCCTATAATGAACTGAAAGTGTGCTTAACCAAATGTCACTGGCTACTTTTAAATCTTTGCAGTTAAAAATGGTTTTATGTTGCTAGATATTATAACAGGTATAAGTGATTAGACAATATTGTCTTCATAGACTATTGAAATCATGAGACTTATGGCAGATTTCACTTGAAATTGATTGCAGGATGAACGTACAGACAATATGTCCTTTCCTTAAGTGCTTAATGAAACCTAGCCTTAAGAGCAGTCTTAAAACAATGATTATATCTCTCAAGAAAGATTGCTGAAGGGGTCGTATGTGTGGGTTCCATCGATGAGGAAATAGAACATGTGACTGCAGAGAACTGCGATTTGTGCTGTAGAAACAGATGACTCCCTGTGAACAGAGCAGGCCTCTGTATCATTCCTTAACAGGAATAAGTGGTGAATGGCTAAAGGTCTCGTTACTAATTTAGAATATCTTGTTGACTCAATTTAGCGACATGCAGATAATAGAGAAATTGAATGATGATGTAATTGGAAAAATAGTGCAGCAACTTGTACCAATTTGTTTTTTCCATTTGAACAAAGTAGGTTTCACCCATATTTCTGAGGGTATTGGGTGGCCTGTCAGTACTGGATTCAGTCCCAGTATAATTTAATGGAATTTGTGTCTGTTTAGGTCAGGGCTGAATTTGTCCCCAGGGAAAGATGAAGGTGGAAGAGTTGTAAGTTAAATTATAGGGAACTGGCTCTGTCTTACAGTCTGCTGAAGGGGGTGGGAGTGTGTGTGCTGTTCTTTTGTGTGTGGTGGGTTTTTTTCTTTTTCTTCCTGTTCCACGCAGACTTTAGGAGTAATTTAAGTATCATCTACAGTACGACCGAGGTTTTCAGTTACTTCCATGAAAGCTGCAAGTGCTGAGACCAGGGATTTTCCCTCATAAATTACAGCAGATGTTGCCTCAGTCATTCTTCAGTGTTACCCTGTAAGTGCTGTTGTCCTTCTTCCTGCTGAGAACTGTGTGGGAAAACAGACACGTTTTTGTCACTGCATGTGGATGTTGGTTAGCAAACCTGGATTAACTGTTAGTATAAAGGATGTGCCCAGGACCATTCAGGAACTCCAAGGCAGAAGGGAGAATGGGATCTGGTCTCTAAGAGCACAGTTGATGGTGGCAGAGGTGTGCTAGTGTTAATGGTGAAGGAAGAAGGGGTAACGTGAGCTGATGTTGCTGCTGCATCTCTTTACCTGGCATTTAAAGCAAATCAACTTTTGAGGTCCAGGAGGATGAGAATGGTAGAATCATGGACCGTGAATCTGTCCTCCAGTAATAATTTTCCTTCCTGTTACTTGATAGTCCCACTGCACTGCATTATGAAAGAGAAAAGAGGTAGAGGGTGATTCAACACTGCTGGATTTGGGACAGGGGCTGCAGGGAGCAGACCCACTGGTGTAGTGAAACACTGAGCTATGCCTGTCCTTCCTGATCTGTCCTTCCTTCCCTCTGTCCTCAGCTATGTATTTCTGTGAGTTTAAATAGGCTAAGGAAGGAGTCAGGAAAGAAGCAGTAGCTCTGGACCTGTCCAAAATTGCAGGAAATCTGTTGTTGTATGGTGACATTCAGACCTGTCTGACCTTCCTGCTCTTGCATTTCCTTCTTCATTCAATTTAACATACCAAATGAAGCATCATTTCTTCAGAAAACTCATCTGTCCTTCAGAGCCCAATTCATTTGTAGAATAAACTTCTTTCAGATTAAGTAGTATACATCTATTTAAATAAGGACCAGCTATAGCTACAATATTGATATGGAGAAGTAAAGAAGGAAGGCAGATCTATGTATACTTTTGCTATGATACAGAACAAATCTATGGCCGTTTCTTATCCTTTCTGTTGTTCTCCTCCCCTGAGAGGAACTACTTCCCAGTTTTTTGCTATACTGAAAGATGTGCATAGCTTGCTTGGGAAGTTTCAGATATGAAATCTCGTAGTCGGTGCTTTGCGTTTGTAATTATAGAACACTTTCCTCTGCATAAGCCACAAAATGAGACACACCTTAGCTTACTACACAGAAGTCACTGAGGTTGAAACTTCTAGATTTATTCTAGGCCATGGAGAAAAATATGCTCTTGTGTTTACAGATTTTCATTCCCTGTGCTGCTTGTCTGCTACTTCTGTCCATGTTCCATGTTTCTTTCATGTACCTTGCCTCCTTGTATTTCATAGTTAAATACTTTCTTCAATTTTGTTTTCTTGCCAGTTGTTTTAGTTTCTTTTCCAGCTTTTTTCTGTTCATTTCATTCTTCACCGATTGGTTTCGGTGGCTGTTTCCTAACCATGTTGCTTGAACAAGAAGAGTGAAAGGACTGAAATAACAGGAAAAGTTGGGGGGGAAGGTGATGTTAGTGATGGAGGAATGATTGTGAGAAACTTTGTTTTTGGCAGGATTACTTGGTGAATTCTGTGTGCATAGGTAACATTTTGTGGAGGCAGAATCTTCTGCCAGCTGTAACAAGTAAATTAAAAAAAAAAATTCATAGGCATAAGCCAAACTTCCTGTGAAGTTGGAAAGAGGTACCTTCCTGAACAATTAACCATGTCTCAAGTCTACCTTCTGGTTTTGAAGTACATAAATCTCCACTCTGTCCTGGAGAATCCTCTCCTTCAGTCTAGAGAAAATTACAGATAACTATGTTTATAAGTGATTTTTTAGGTTTCCTATTCTTACAAATAGTTTAACTTTATCCATTTATAAAATATCCATACATAGTTGGGCAATCAACTTTGTATATCTATGCTCATTTTTAAAATGGTCTATAAACCGACAATTAACTTTAAAAGGCAAAAGATACTAGATAGGCATAAACTGAACAGTAACAGCATTCAAGAAACTTATGGGGCTGATACTACTGTTGAAATCATTATTTGAAGACTCAATTTATTTTATATGTATATAATCTATACATGATATATGTATGCAATATTATACATAATACATTATATAGTATACCATACGTGTTGTAAGAGAACTGTTCTAACTTACTAAGTAAGCTAGGTGAAATACTGTCTGGGTGAAAGTTTCAGTTGTGGGTTTTGTTGGCTTTTTTTTCTGATTCACAGTTGATCTTAGGTGTATTGAAGAACAAATGTTATTTTCTTGTACTGGGTAGGACTTGTATATTAAATCTTGACTCAGCAGAAGATGCTGGGAATTTTGTCACCAGCATCAAGTGGGGCCGCAGTTTTGGTTTTGGAGTGTTTGGCAGCATGGGGGACTAACGCAGAAAAGCAAGTTTTGTTGGGTTTTGTTTTCTTTTTGTAATTACACAGAGTTTAAGAGATTGACTTAAAACTAAACATGGAGCTGTAATCAGGAGGTTAACAGATCCAAGAAGCTTCGCCTATGCTCTGTTAGACGTCTACTGGGAAGCCAAGATAATGATGCACAACACATCCAGTAGTGAGTAGTGTAGTCAGCAGCTTGAGAAAGAAGTCTGTAACGTCATGAAAACTCCATTATTTCATCTTCAATTGAAGGCTGACTGTTGACTTATGGAGAACACCTTCAATTGTATCTGCCTCGAGGGATACAAATGCCACTATTGGGGAAGCCACAAATCAATTTTAAACCAATTTGTAATAAATTTGCAAAGTAGAAAAGCAGATACGTTATTTGGCAACAAATTTCTTCTGTACATCTTAGCATTTGTGACCAGGCATCTTACTAGGCCGCTTGATATTTCTAGAGCAGTGATGAGGATTAAATAACTTCTGTATTATTCCTCATCCAAAGATTGCCAGAAATTGTCAGTGAAGGGGGTGGAGAATAACTGTATGCAAGGTTTGGTCTCTTGTGCTATCTGCAATGGTTCTTTTGGCATCTTTGAGATGGTCTCAGCATGCACTTTTAGGGCCCAAAATATATTTCACCATATATAGTGCCATCAAAGGCCAGACTTTGTTAAAGGCTACATCACATTAATCCCATGGTATTCCTGTTAATGTCATGTGCAGTTATTTTTGCCCTATGGGGAAATCACCAAGTAAGATTCACGAGAATGGGGAAGTGTCTCCTAGGCTTGTCTTCTAATTGGAGTGAAGGAATGTTTTCTGATCACCAGATATGTTTTGTTATCATGCCTAGGTAAGCATACGGAGGGAAAAGGGTGGAGCACAAAGGAGCAGAGTTGGAGCCATTGGCTCAGCATACTTCTTGTGTGTTAACTGTGAAACTTTTGCTGCTGCAGAAACTGGCAGATACTGGAGATTTTAAAAACAACTAGAATAAAGCACACTGGTTTCTTGGATGCCCAGAATAACCTTATGCCAATTTGGGGTGTTGGGGGAAAGAATTTTCAGGTGTTTTTTAGAGGAAGATGGATTCCTGAGAGTTTTAAACTTCTGAAGACAGATATCAATGCAGTCACAGATGCAATATCTACTTTGTTTTTTTTTTCCTCCCACTGCCTTTGGAAATTAATTTCCTAGCGCTCCAGACTTTTGTTTAACACTTTGAACAGACAGGCAGCATTCTCGCATCTCGCAAGTGTGATGTATTAATCTGGGGAAAGAAAATGTAGAGAAGGTTAGTTTTAATATGGACTTAGCTGGAGGCATGCTACCTAATGAATCACTAATCACATCCTGCGGTGTTACGAGTGCTAGTGGTCTCCTGTCCACATACCAGTTTTGTCCACCTTCCTTCACTTATGAGCCTCAAAGGGTCATAATTCTCACATCTACTTTAGAAAAAAGATAGGTTTGAAGCTGAGATGGAGCATTCTGAACAGGTTTCTTTGGAAGCGAGTCTTGAGTGGAGAAATTGAAACGTAGAAAAGAATAGTGCTATGCAGGAGCAAAAATGTTCAGCCTGTGCACTGGACACCTGGAGAGGAAATAGATTCTTTAATAGTCTATGCTAAATGTTTAGAAGGCTTTTCAGATTGTAGTTTGCCTGCATATATTAAATCTTTTTATAACTTGGCATGAATTGGTTGCATATGCATGTGATATAAATAAAACCTCACTGGATGTTGTAAGCCAAAGAAATAAATCAGCCAATGATTCTATTGCACACACTCTTGGTACAACTCTCTGAGAGCTATAAATAGGTATTGCTTATTACTTTTGCTTGCATTTATTTTTGCTTTAAATGGCAAATAAAACTATTGTTAACAGACCTTAAAATCACTTAGAGGATATTTATTTAGATAATTTTAAGGAAAAGAAAGAATGTCCTTGTTAAAATATCTGTTAATAGTCTAAGTGTTGGGACAAGTAGATAAATTGTCAGTACAAATGACCAAAGATTTTTCTTCCATGTCTTCAAGGAAGAAGACATGACAGAAATTATGTGGAGGCTTTATAAGCACTTTTCCAAGCACTTATGCTAGGAGTTACTTTTTTTGTGGAAAAAGCTGGATCCAAGGTGGGGGGGTGGGGTGGTGGAAATTGGTGTAGCAGTTTTGGTAAATACTGATTGGCCTAAAACAACTTAAAGAAGTAAAAGAAGCATAGTAGAAAAATAAATACCCATCTCACAGATGTATCATTACCCTCTTTTGCTCCTTTCCAAATATGTCAAAATCAGGAAAAGTGTTGCTGTAGTTTCAGTAATATCTTCTTTAAAAGTAGGTCTTGCTGGCTTTGGTTTTATTTTCCAGCAATGAAAGAGCTTTTGCTTTGTAAGGATTTCTGCAAGCTTTGCTCACTGCCAGTAAATACAGGCAAAAATAGGATAGGTGATCAGTCCACTTAAGTGTTTGAGTGTTCACGGAATATAGACTTAACGTAATGTAAATGTCACTGGCTCTTGTTCCCCTTCCCCCTTGTGGGGAAAAATCAATGCATATACTTCAGAATACCTCCCTTGACAAAATGACATAGACAATGGTGGTAGATCTGGCTAACTGGCAGCATGTCTTTGATAAACCAAATATTTGGAACTTTTAGGGAGATACTGTTAAAACATAATATTCCTGCCATCTGGCACTTCTTGCTGACTTCAGTCAGATGTTTTGGAGGTAAGTGAGAAGTGCTTCTTAAGAAGTGCAATATGACAGAATTCAGAATATTGAGACCTGGTGAGATTCCTTTATTATATTAACAGTTATTAAAAGTAGTAAGTGGGGGTGGAACAGTTGCTGATTTCTTGTGCTATAGAGTTTATTTGGAAGTGAAATGTACCTTACAAACTATATTTATGTGTGGCGTTTTAATCTTTCAAGTAGTCTGAGCAGTTGGACTAGCCCGGCAATAGAAGCTGCATAATACCAGCAAACTAGATAGTAGGAAGGATTAATGAAAAAAAACATTCTGCTAAGTTAAGTTTCATCTCAGCCTAGGTATAACTAGGTATATAAAACTTCTCCTTGCAAGGAAAGAAGTAATTTATTTATTTATTTATTTCCAACCCAGATTTTACAGTTTAAGATACAATATCCTACTTACAGGTAAAAATAAGAACACAGGCAAAAGAAGTAAACCTCCTCAGACAGAGAATAGATTTCAAACTACCTTTTAAAAATGTTGTGAGAAATCCATGTTTTCAAATAACGGGTCTTTGATTTTGTTATAAACTTCTAGTGATTGGAATGTATGTATAATAAATCTAATTGCAATTCTGAGAGCTGTTACATAGCCAGGACAAAGAATCTTTTGGGCCACAGATAAACTAGGTACTCGAACAATGCAAAAATTAAAATTCCCCGATTATTTTTTTTTAATAGAGAATTAGAGGGTGCAGGTCTTGATATGTTGTAGCAAAACTAGACTCGTGTGCCTAGGCACGTGAAATTAGCCTGTTTGCTTGCTGGACACTAATGTATAGTAATATTAAAACACAAAGTGCTAAAAAAGAATTGGTGGTGTATCTCAAACCAGTGCTGAAAATACCAAATAAAAGAAGGTAAATCTTGACTCTGCTTGCGCTCCATTCATTGATAGGCTCCTGAGGATAAAGATATAGGTGACTATTAGATGACATTTATCTATATTCTCCATGAACTGTTGGTTCCCCAGTTATGATAATATACTGATAAGTCTACTTAAGTTGGTTTATTCTGGTCCATATATTAATGGTATACCTTAGAATTCAATAGGTTAATAGTGCTCAAGGCATATCTTGTCACATTAATTTGCATTGTACAAAGATTGATAGTGAATTGCACCAGCTCTTGTATTGTGATAAGATGTCATACATGAAGAAGGCAATTGTCCACTTCTGCATTGAAGTAAGTTTATGATGGCTGCATGACACAAGACATGTCAGACTTTGAATCCTCTTGTATTCTTCTTAATTAGTAGCTCTTGGTCAAAACCATGAGGAATAAATATTGTGGGGTCTAAACTGACAGAACTGTGTGATGTTTTTGCAGTCTTTGGCTGAAGGCTGAATGACACGTTGTTAGGCCTGAGACAGCACAAATGCTGGTTTCATAAAATTGGGGAGATTTTTGAACCTTTAAATTATGGAGAACACTTGTCTGTTGCAATATTCCTTTGAGGAATTCTTTTAATTCTTTCATTCACTGATGAATGTTCCTTCATTTATTATTTTATTTTAATGTGTGTGTTTCAAAATGCCTTTCAAATCAAGCAGCACTTGAGCAAGTGGAAATCTGTCTCTTATTAGTGTTATTTGTAAGCTAGAAGTGATCTCCTAATTTGAGGAATTTCAATCAATTATCGTCATGCCTCGCATTGATTAGGTTTTGTTATTTTAGGGCAACTGGCCATCTTTTTGAACCACAAATACGACTGATGAAACATATCCACTAATAAAATGGCACAACCATTTTTTTATATGTTACATGGAAGGCCTACAGGTTTTTTTATAAGTAAAAAAGTAGTCTGAAAGATATCATTTTAAACGTGAAAGAGGGAGGTTTATATTTATTGTAAATAAGAAGTACGGGTGGATTTTTGGATGAAGTGGTGGCCTTTCACCTCCAAGGCAACAGTTTAAATTAATCCCTAGATCCTAAGTTAATCAAGATAAATGGTTTTAGCTTTGTCCCTGGTGTAAAGTAGTCCATATTATGAAATTGCCATACATCTGTTTTTGCAAGCTTGGCATAATTGGCATTCTCTTAGGACTGAATTGGCATTGAAAGTGAACTACTTCTTACTGCTTAGGAAGGTGTTCCCTCTAGTCAGGGGAAAATGTCATTGTCAGCTCTGTGAATGAAATCTACTCCTGCCTCTGTTAAGAAACCCTAGCTGAAAGATTTGTCAAAAATATTTTAAGTGCTATAGCTGTTTGTTTTAAATCCAAAAAACAATTTCAGAGTAAAGACAGTAAATCAGTATGAGACAGGGACCTTATTTTCTTACATCTGGTAGGAATTCAAATGCTCAGAGACATTAAAATTGGCTGACAACATTTGCTCATGACAGGTAACCTAACGCTTTGATGATGGACTTTTGAACTTTATGAAAGATGGAAATGTGGAAACAAATATAAATTAATGCAGAATACATTATTATTTACTAAGGACTGTATTGAACTCAAATGAAGGAAAGCATGTGGCTTTCTTTCTCCACTTTGCCTGGAGGATCTCTAGGAATTGCAATATCTCTCTTTTCTTTTATTGTGAAGGTGGTGAGACAGCACAGGTTGCCCAGAGAAGCTGTGGATGCCCCATCCCTAGAAGTGTTCAAGACCAGGATGGATGGGGCTTTGAGCAGTGTGGTCTAGTAGGAGGTGTCCCTGACCATGGCAGGGGGGTTGGAACTAGATGATCTTGAAGGTCCCTTCCAACCCAAACCATTCTATGATTCTATTATGTATAGATGTGGCATTTGGGGTCATGGTTGAGTGGTAGACTTGGAAGTGTTAGGTTTACAGCTGGACACAATGATCTTAAAAGTATTTTCTAACCTAAATGATTGTATGATTCTATGCTTCCTCCAAGGAAGTATGCTTCCTCCAACAAGCAGTATGTATCGTACTGCTGTTGGCTGGAGTTTTATTTGGTTTCCTGTTCTTGCTCTTATGTCTGCTGGACTGAAGCGTTGGAGCTAGAGTCCTGTTCCTCACTTTTTTTACCTGGCAGAAGATCTGGAGGAGTGAAAGACTGAATACACAACTTTTAACTAGGGCCTTAGACAAGAAAAGGTTTGCAAAAAGTACTTATGTAGGACAGGAATTGGGGAAAAATGTCCACGAGTCCTGTTCAGTGAGTTCTGTTTGTTCTCTTCTGGTACCAAGAAGAAAAGCAAGTTCAAAATGGAATGCTGTCAAATTGAATATATTTATACACATCTCTCAGCTAATTAGGGAACAATTTTCTTAAATTCAGGGAAGATTACAGCATTTTTTTCATGTTGATTTTCTTATATTCCTATCTGAAAGCAGAACACAAATCTTATTTGTTTTCTGTATAAGAAATAATAAGTTTTGAGAAATTATTCATAAAAAATTCTCTAGTTTGTCAGATGTCTTTTTATATTAAGAACTTGAAAAATACTTTACATAGTGATGCTTAGTTCATTTTTATAAAGCATAGACAAATGCATTTATAAAGGAATTGGAGAAAACGCCTTATGTCCATAGCAGGATTTTATATAACAAGTTAACATAGATATTTTAAATCTGAGTAAAATTTGGACTACATATTAGGTGAAATTTAATTAAATGTTTGAAAGCATGCATCTTTTGTTTCAATAACAGGTATCTGTGTGAACGGGAGGGGAAGAGTGGAGGGGGAAGAAAAAAACCCTTTTCTTTAATCGCCATAATGCAGAATTACTGTATGATTCATCCTAACTAGTTACTGTGATTTGGAGTGATAGTAGATGGACAGTGTTTGGTGGTATATTTTTTTAGATAAGCAGTTTTTATAAAAACACATGTCTGGTGTAGTTTTTTGCTGTATCACGTGTAGAACTTATTGGCAGGAATGGCAGATGTGAGCTGTTCTAAGCCGTAAGTAGCTAAAAGGGATTAACTTTACACAGAGGATTTACTAATGAAGACATCGCACTTAAGCACACAGAAGGAAAGGAAAGTGAATTGTTGATCAAGAAATCATTTTGTCTGGTTGTCCTATACACTTTCCTTTTTTCTTTGTAACTTATAAATGTAGCGTATTATATACATGTCACTGGCAACTAGTCTCGTATTTTACCTTCATGCTTTTATAGCAGTTTCACAGTATTTGGCAGTTAGAATAAGATGCAGTGTATGGACAGATAGACATGACAGTCACACTGTAGGCTGTGATGGCAACCTGTGTAGTATTTGTTCTTTTGATACTTCAGTTTCATATGCTTAGGGACATATCCTACTACTTGAGCCAGTAAATAATTGGTTTTCAAAGGGATGATGCAGGTAATGCTCATATTCTCTGGGGTCTGTCTTAACCCAGAAACAAGCAAAAAAAAAAAAAAAAGATTTTTTTTTTTAAATTGAATACTCCTACTTTGCTTCTATTCCATAAACAACAGGTTAGCTTTATAGCTGGGTGTCAGGTGAGCATGAACAAGATTTAAAAAGTGGGAAAAAAAAAAACAAGGCAAGAAAAAGAAGTTTCTCCACTGAAATGCAGGAAGACTTGGTGTCAACTGGCTTCGTGGTCAGTCTGTCTCTGACTTGTGTAATTATTAGTTGGGAAGGGCAGGAGGAGGTGCACATGGCTGGGGTAACCTTTATTAAAACATTTTTTTTTCTTGAAGGATTTCTGATGTTGTCAGAACACATTAACTTTGTAGGCAGGGATCAAGCAGGTATCAAAAAGTCAAGAAATGTGTGTTGTCTCTGATTCCTTCCCTTGCCTTCTTATCATATCAGCTGCAGGTTCTGTAGTGAAACAGACCACCTTGATCTGTATTTCAAATGCATCTTTTCTGCAAAGGGTTAAAGCAGATTTTAATATGTTTTAGACTTGCCATCCCAAGTGGAGCAGTCTGGGTTTTGGCTAACAGAGCATGAAGTAACTTTCTGTGCTCTTTAAAATACGCTGTTGTTGATACTTGTTTTGATATGTGTTTGCATGTATGCACATCCATGTATATAATTGTAATTATTAAATGAGATGGTATAATATACGTGTTTTATTTTACATGTAGGGAAATGAAGATGTTATTTGTAGCAATTAATACTGTTTTAATCGGATGCAATATAAAAGTGAACAGTCATTTAAGAACTAGTTTTCAAATAAGGAATGGTAAAGCTATTGCTCTGACAACCGGAGTATGATCTTTAAAACTGTGTAAGCTACTAAGGACTAGTAAGAATGTATGTCATTGCAAAAGAATTTTATTCTATCTTGTCAGTATATCCTGGGATTTTGGTCTCAGAAATTATTAATGGTATTTTTATACAATGTACATAGAAAAGTACAAGTGATATGCATTTCTTTTATGGATTATTATTATAGATTATTTATCTTGTGGATTATTGCTATTACTTCAGATAATTGAAGTTCTCAGCCATTACTATATATGATTAATTTTTTAAAAAAATATTATTAAGGTGTGGCTGGGTCACACCAAGCTATATCCTTGTCCTTTGTCTCATGGTAGATAAACAATGAATTTTGGAAAGGAAAAAATGGGGCAAGCACTTTGTGAGTCGTTCCCAGCTTCTAAGTGTTTGTGGCTTATTGAATTCCTGAGGCGCTGTCTTTGTGGTTAACTACTTTTATGAATTTAGCCAGCTGGTTTTTTGTTTGGTTTTTGGTTTTTTTTTTAACCCAGCACTTACGTGCTCTTTGCTTTTTGAGGTTTTTCTGAGCAGAAGCAACAAAATCATCCCAGCAAGCCATTTCCTGTAGTATTAGCTGATACTTATCTATAGATCAGTTCTGTTGCCCAGTGTTATAAAAGAGTACTGACAGAACTGAAGGCATCACTATAGATATGTTTTTTCTTTCTACGCTCTAATGAAAGACACCTACATAACAAACATAGGCTTGGCACCTGCTGAGCAGGGGACCAAAAAAGGTTTTAAAATGCAAGCAATTCTGAAGTTTTTTGAACCACTGTAGTGATTTTTGCCTGCAAGGTTAGTGATATATAATCATTAGAGGTTGTTGCATTTGATATCGATGTTAACCTTTAGGATAGCTGATAAACTGATTTTTCTTTTGGCAGGCATCATTAATAGGAGGCTCTGTGTTGTCCTGAATAATTTGCCTCACAATTAGCAGCACTGATTGTGTAGGTGCAGCGGCAGCTGAAGTACCTTGAGGCAATCAGTGAATGAAACTGGTTGAAACTCACACTGAACTGCAAGCCAATTGCTCCCATTTGACCATTACATAATTGGTTTTTTTCTAGTCCTTGTTTGTGTATTCTTGAAAACAGTTTATTTGTTGTGCTTCAGTATATTTCTCATGCTTCCAAGGTAAGAAGTGAAAGCCTGGATTCACCAATCTGTCCTTTGTAGGATCAGTTCTACTTGGTAAATTGTTCTGGATGTGAAGATAATTTGTGAATTACTTTTGTACAGGCACACAGTGTCCTGGTATCTAAATATAATGAAAGCTGTGGGGTTTTTTGGTGGGGGGTGGGAGGCAGGAAGAGGTTGAAATAATTTCTAGTTGAAAAGCCAGCTTTATTCAATTATAAATTAATATTGATTAATACTAATGGAGTGGGTTCCAGGAGAGGCTTTACATACCTCTTCTGCCTACTAATAGGGTCTCATCTCAGCTGCTCAAAAGCTCTTAAGGAAGTGGATCATTTGTATGGAAGTTAGAAAAATCACTCTATGCTTTTGTAGTGAGGACATCTTGCCTATTGAGCAGGCTTCGAAGAAAAGCTTGATACTGATGTGGAGGAATAGACTGGGAGCTGTAGAGTTGCTGAGGGGCATAGAGGAGCTGCAGGGCAGGGAGAGAGAGAAGAGAGTGCTGAGAGACTGTCTTGTAATGTGTGAAATGCAGATCTTGATAGGACTGTGCGTGTGAGCCTTCCTTCATTAACTTTATTATCTAGTCAAAGAGTTTGTGATGGTTCATTTTGACAAAAATCCAATACTCAGTTTTGGTGGAAAAGCAGCATCTTACTTAAAACTCATTTGGACTAGTATCCCAGCTTTCCATAGGCTATAACATTCTGTCAAACGGTTATCTTCGCTCTCCTATTAAGGAGCAACTCATCAAGTGAGCAGTGCTTTTCTTGAACTTCCATGGCATATGGTAGAACAATATGGGTGTTACATGAGATGAGCTAAGACCAGCCAAAAAAGTACACAGATAGGGGAAAAAATAGTTACTTATACTCTTGAGGGTTACAGTTATTGAGTACCTGGGAGACTTTGTGCTAGGACTTGCAGTTTGTTGTGAGGAGGAGTGCTGGAAGAAGCATTGGTTCGGAAAGTAGTCTTTCAATGCATAGCATTTATTGGGCTTTATTTGTCTTTAAGGGGTCATCCTTGATGGCAGCAGATTCTATGTCTCTTTTTAATTAACTTGTTTAATGTCAAGGATGCGTGAAACTTGATGACTATTTTTTGTTTCAGAAATAGTATGCAGGCAGTAAAGCAACATTCAACTTTTCAGAAAAAGATAGTAGGAACACAATATGTAGTCCTATAAGTAAATATAAATTACAGAATTTCCCTAAGTAATTCACTATCAATAGTGCTGTTGATCTTTCCAGTACTTCTTACATTCTGAGATGTTGTGAGACACTGTAACTGTGTTTACTACACAGTAAGGGCCTTGTCTGAAGTTAAGCCTTCTCTGACACAAGGTGGAAAGCATCTTAGATTGGTAGTTTTTTACCAAGCTACAATGCAAACTGAAGTGATGCTGTTTGGTAATCCTGTCCTATTGAAATCAGTTGTAAAACCTATACATTGATTTAAGTACAAGGAAAGGGCAAGTCTTTCCAGAGTAATTGTATCAGTAAATGAAACAACTGGTGATACTGTCAGTGTCTTGGTTATTCCATGTGACAAAAATTGCTGCATTATCCCTATAGATTAGGGGAATATGGATATATAACACAAAACTTGATGGAATGCTAAGTTGGGGTATAAACTCTGCTCTGAAACATGAAGAATCTTAATTTCTGATATCAGCCTAAGTGTCTGTCTGCTGCATCAATATGATCAATAATGTTCCAGACTTATCATGCAATAATTATATTTTTTTTAAAGCAAATAAACTCTCTTTTCTTTTCTCTTGGCATTTTAGGAAACAGAAAATCTTGCTAATCCAGTGAGGAAATTTTTGTGTTTATATGTTTATATATGCATATATAATATAAAAATAAAATTAATTAGGGGATATAGTTCTTGTATGGGCTTTTTACATCTCCAAATATATAAATTGGTTAAGGTATTGTAGTAATAAAAAATAGTACTCAAGGGATTTCAATGTGATGTATGCAAAAATAGTTTGAAATTGCCGCTCAATGGCTCTAGAAACCTGGAGCTTCCAGGCATTGTAAGAGATCAGAGGGTAAAGTTCAAACACAGCAGACCAAGAACTTGCAGGTAAATCTTCCCTATGAGTGTGCAGTGGCAGAGCAAGAGGAGAGTGGCATGGGCCATATGTTACTGTAAGCCACCTGTGCATACAGTGTTTAGGTGAGGAAGACACCTTAGTAAGCTGACAATACTAGTTGTTACATGGTGTTTTTGTCGGTGGACTTCAAAAAGTTTCACTAAGGAGCTGTGCCAATATCTGCACTTTAAAAATAGAAAAATTGAGGTAAAGGATGAGTGAAATATCTGCCATGATAATTTGAGATATTAGTGAAATATCTGCCATGTGGTATAATGATGATAGAGTTTGGAGTTGGACTCTTATGTCATGCATTCAGAAGCGCACATGACTGTACACGGGTGCTGCAGGGGCATATGTACCCTGACAAAATGAATTTGGCTTGGAAAGAATTTGATCAGGGTGGAATCCAAGCAAATAAATGTGTTGCCATCCACAGAGAGAACAAAGGGGTGACAGAAATAGAGAACACTGTTTTGTAGCTCCCACTGTGTTTAAGTGTCCTTATATATGATATCCTGTCTCAAAGGGACAGAACTTTTTGTTACTATGATCCATAGGATAGTAAATCTGCATGTATGATGCTATGTAGCAAGCATCAAAATTTGATGCTACTCTATTTCAATGTTCTTTCTGTGAGGAAATGTCCAATTTACTTGAACAAAAATAAGATTAATGAAAACAATAGGTAATGCCAGTTTAAATTTGAAAATACTTCCGGGGAGAGCTTGAAAACAAAATAATGTATATTATGTTCAAGGAAGTTATACTATGTATAATAGCAGAAAAATGAAGATCCAGTTTATGTTGCTCAGTATCTGCTTTTTTTGTTGTTGTTTTGTTAGGGAAAGAATCACATGTGCGATTTTAGGGCACAATTTTACCTGTTCTGTTACATTTAAATGTAGCCTTTGAAAATCATCAGAGAAATGAAAATGATCAGTTTTGCTTTGAAAGAGCATGTTCTGCAGGCTGTGATAATATCACTTCCTTTACGTAGCAGCAGCAGCAAGAAGCAAAGACTAGTTTTAAATATGTGTGAATTCAGCCCAGATGAAAATGTTCTTGTTAAAGATGATCTTAAATGGTGAATTTTACACTAAAATAGGCAAGAAAATGATGATTTAGGCTTTCGGATCTGAAGTGAGTGAAGTTACATGGTTACTAACACAAAGCAACCTCAGGAAGTTTGTAACGTGGTTAAGAAAGAAAATGGGTTGTAATCCAGAAAAAGTCAACAATCAAATCGTATGCATTAAGGAATAAGATGATGCCTCCAAAAGGCATTTTTATACTCACTTTTAGTACAGCGTACCCTACATAAGTTTAGGATACATGTGTTAAGTTAGCAAGGTAGAGGATACTCAACATGAGAGATCAGTGGTGTGGCTTAGTACAGCATTGCATTTTTTGGAATAACAAGCTATTACATCATCTTTGCAAGAGAACAGTGAAGCTGAAACTTCACTTGAATGTACGCTTTGTGCCAGCTTTCTGCAGATGGGGGGAATTTAGCTATCTAACGTGTGCAGCCCTAGGTCTCTTGATCTAAAATCGTTAGCAAACAGAGAAAACTCAAAGGTGATGACAAGAGCTTAGTGGGAACTTGGAAGAAGTTTTATGAGCAACTGAAAGGGAGTATGCCAGAGGAGATAAAAGAATCAGGGGGACTGTTTCTGTTGTAAATTGTATATGTTTTTTTTCTTTCATCTTTTACATACTTCATCATCTTCAGAAACAAAATACTTAAGGATTATAATTTAAAGGATTATAATTTAAAGGATTATAATTTAAAGGATTATAATTTAAAGGATTATAATTTAAAGTATGTCCGTATTTTACAAAAAAACTGATGTAGTGTTGCAACTGATTTATCTTAACCTTGAAATTTAAAATTGGAGGTAACATACTAAGGTGTGGAAATGCATAGTTAAATGTTAAAATGAAGAGCTGTAATAATTACAAGTCTTTCAGAAGTGTAACAGAATGTGGCTCAACTGGATATAATGCACTGGCTTTATGCACATGACACTTTATTCTTGTATTAAGTTTGGAACCCTCTTTCTGGCAAGATAATGGAAAGTACCTGCTATTGAAGTAATTTTAAAGTGGTCTTAACAAAGTGAGAGGTCACTTTGTAGCTGATGGATGAAAATGCTTAATAGATAGTAAAAGAAAACATGCCAATTTCTGTAATCATCCTCAATTGGTTATGTACAGACAAATCCACTGTATCTTAAAACATTGTTTTAGGGACAATGTTTTAGACATTTAATACTGAGACCAACGTTGTGTCATACCATAATGATGGTTAGGCTGATAGACACTGAGGAAGATGCAGATCATGAAAAGGGCTACTCAAGGCATAAGAAACAGGAAGAGGTTTGCAAAGTATTGGTTACATTTGTTCTGATTATTTTGAGAGAGGAGGAAGGGAGTGGGTTTAATTTGCTTGTTCTTTTCCTCCCCTCTCTGCCCCTCAATAGGACTGAATAATTTTCTACCCATGAAGGCCATCTGTAGCTACGCAAATAAAATATGGAATGCTTAATCAAAGTGTGTACTTCAAGGTGTAACCTGATCACCTGCAGCTGTTTGTGAGGGAACATTTTTGCTCACATGCAGCTTTGTACAACTGCCGAAGGTTTGTTGTTTCCACTCTCTTTAAGCATAACCATAAAGTAGATGATGTATTCAGGGTCTGATGTGGCGGGGCAAGTTTTACAGGGCTAAAAATGTTGAAATTATCTGACTCCATTAAGTAGCTCTCTATGCTGTACTGTCATATGCCACTCACTATGGGGAAAAACGGCATTTTTATATGAATTGTGTTATCTCTGTAATTGAAAAGTCAAATCTAGTACTTCATAATGTATGGAGAAAGAAGTTGGGAGGAGGGCACGGAAAGGGAAGAGTCAGCAGAAAATAAAATTTTTTTATAAAAAAACTTGCAAGTGATTCTAAAACTGCATTAAGACATGAATATGTTAGTGGTACACAATGGTTTGTATTTTTACTTTAGAACAGTAATTATGAAATCTGCATATTGTAATTGTTTCAATTAATTTTGACACCATTTTTCTCTATGCTAGGTAACAAGAGTGCTGATTTTCTTTTTAACCATTAATTTGTGTAATGTAAGAGATAGCTTGAAATTAACATAAATGTGACACAATCTAAGAGAGATAATAGTGCACAGTGGCACTGCAACATTGTAACTGTGAGGTGAAAATACTAGGTGATGCCCTTTCAATAAAGACCATTTTTCCCCAATAGAATTGAAATCTAATTAAACAGATTTCCTTATCCCACATGAATTATAAAAAAAAAAAAAAGTTCAGAACACACATTCAGGCATGGAAAGACCAAGGGAGCTGCGTGATTAATCTGAAGTAAAAGTAAAGAAGTCTTTCATTATTCATTAGTTAATGACAGTTAGGAGCAAGCTGCACTGTTTCGATAAATGAGGGATGTAAAATGCTATGTGAAGCAGCCGTCTTCCTCTCAAAGTAGAACACAAGACTCAACCAAGCTCCTCAATGAAAATGCTAATTCCACATCATTAATCCTTTCTTCTTTTCTGTCAACATGAATATTAAGTAACTTCCTTTGCAGGGTCACTGGTAACTTGTAACTGTTTTACTCCAGGCTCCCCTACTCCAAAACATGCAGCCTGACCTTAGCACTTAAAATGACCCTTATTGTTTGTTCCTGCCCCTTTGAACTAGAGCTCTTATTCTTATCCTTCTGGAGGACAGAGGCAAATGGTAGAACAAGCAGTTGGTGGCAATTACTGGTATACTGGGAATGTTTTTTGTCAACTGCTTTGCAAGTGGCAAAAAGGCTATACTTGGGAATGGTTGCCCACGGGGAGCGTGATCCTGATCTCACCTTCCTTTAAGTAAGGCATTGGCTTCACTGAAGCTAATGGTGTTAAGTCAGCATTGCCTGTTTTTCTCCGTATGTTTATGAGAATGGTTATGTGTACTTCATTTGTCATGTTTGTGATTTACAGCAAATACTTATTCTTGAAAACTTGTCTTTGGAGGCCTAATACTCTAAAGTATTGTACTGCCCAATGTGATGCAACCATACTTTCACATGGATGTTCTTGCTCCGTTCCACTTCAGCTTTACGTAAATGCTAATATAGGCTTAAAGGTAAAAGGCTGAGTATGCTATTTGTAATGTATACAGAAGCATATTAGTCACTTTCACTTAAAACTCAAATTTCATTTTTATGGTGTTCATGTTATTTTATCCAAAGACTCATACCTGAATGACTCGATATTTTCGTGACAGATATTTGCCTTTTCATATGAAACAAAGCTAATAAAGCACTTGGAATATGTCCTATCTTGAAAGCCTTCAGTGTCTCCTAACCTTGTGTAAGGAGAAGAAATAAGACTTGGTTTCTGTCCTGGTTGCGGCAGGGAGAGGGTTAATACCTGGCCCAGCACAGGTATCCCACACCACGTGACCCATGCCCAGTATTTAGGGGGAGCCGCCGGGGCGGGCAGTTCCCAGTTCCGGAGCCGGCGGGGACGGTCTGGTCGCGGTGCGGTGCGGTACCCCTGTTTGTACATTCCTCTGCCGGTGCTATTGCTGGTGTTTGCCGGTTTGTCTTTGTTGTTCTGTTCAATTGCCTTTACCTCAACCCACCAGGTTTTGCCTTTTTATTCCAATTTTCCCTCGCCGCTGCGAGGGCTGGGTGAGCGGCCGCGTGGTTCTTCGTGCCGGCTGAGGCCAGACCACGACAGTTTCACAACTCAATCTTACCTGTAGTTCTTCATGGTGTGCTGAGTAATCTGTAGCATAAAGATATTATTAAATCAATACAGGCATGGCTATTTAAAAAACTGATTTAAAAGATGGCTGCGCCCCGTGGATGCATTCCAGATAATAACTTGACCCTCTCTTTCCTTTATAATATTCCTTGGTGACCTCTGCCACCTGCATGTGCTTTTGTTGCATTCCTCTCAGCTATTAATCGTGCATTAACACCAACAGTTTCTTTGGTGCAGAGGAGCTAGCAGATGCAGCAGTGATGCTTCGTAGGCTCTTTGACTCCTGCTCTTAGTTAGATACAGTGCCCCTCTTCTTTTTGTGAATATCTGCAGTATCTCCAGGTTGAGCTGAGTTAGCTAGTGTGTAGAAACTTCTCTTCTGGAGAGTGAAAGTCTCTTCCTGTATAGCATAGTGACCACTCTTTGGTGTTTTTACGTTTACTGTAAAGCACAAACATGGTAACTTTAATTCAGTGGAAATTACGCATGCTTATTTCAGTTTTCAAATAGATCATACACACCTGAATTCTGAAAAGAAGTGGCTGTTTGCATTGTTTGGGGAATGTGAAAGAATAAAAATTTCTGCTTGTACCTCACTGATTGTAGAGTGGATTCGATCCCCCTGAGACAGGCCACGTAAAATTAGGTGTCCAATTTAAGGCTGTCAGTTTCCTTCTGTAGTTATTGGAGAGGCTCAGTCTAATGGTTCATCTTATTCCTACTGACCTTAAAAACTATGTTAGAAGGGTATGAATCTCTGGAGCTGAGTTCTTTCTCTATTTACTGTCAAACAAGCCTATATGTGTAGGTTAGATAGCTGAACTGTCTGTTTAAGACCTTATTTCAGAAAAGGGTTGTTAAGAAAATGCTGTTAGAGAGAAGAAAAAAACCCCTAAATTTAAGAATATACTTCTATCAAATCTTGAGTCATGTTACAATTAAACTCATTTTTGTGCTCACTTATTTGCTGATAATGAAAGTTTGAGTGTAAATACATGGTTTTGTGCTTTTGAAGTGGTTAAGGAAAAATACTATTTTTGTGTTCAGCCAGGCGTTTACAGATGCCTTTTATTATGAAATTGAACTTTGGTTTATAAAATTTGGATGAAAGTTTTACAATTAAACAGTTAAGCAGTGGTTTATAGTGTAGCTTCATCTGTGTACAAAATGAGTTGAGAATGATACTAGCATGCAAAACTTACTGTTTCCTTTATTTTCTCATAGTACTAGATACTCTCCTCTCTCCTAAATTTGTGTTTACTACTATATTGCTTGAAATAAGTATTTCAAGTAAATTATGTTCTTATTCATCTGTTTATAAAAGCACATAGTATGATAGCGTGGTATGGCGTGTTATGTTTAAGAGCTGCTAGGAAGTGGGAGAGAGTGCTACTGGTCAGTAAGAGGAGGTGGCATGCTTCTGCTTAAGAGCTGAGTTTCAATGTTACTTCAGCGTAAACTGAATTTATAGACTGAAGTTTATTTTAGTCTCTGCTTAGGCTATTTACGCTCAGTCAGAATATAACTTTGATTATGGGAAGAAATCTGTTGTGCTTCCTTCTATTCTTTCCTTCACTTGTATTGTGGTATTACCTGGGAAGATCAGAATGTCTTGCTTTATGCTGTACAATGCTGTCAGGATGGAACCTCCAGAGCTGTCCTGTTTGTTATTTGAAACATGCATAGGGAGGCTCTAAAGTCTTAAATTCACTGGAACTGTGAATTTTTATGACTACTCAGCAGTCTTCTAAAGAAAGGACTACAAGAAAAATAAATACGCCATAGATAAGCTCAGAGAAAGCTTTTATTACTTATGTGGTATGTGTGGCTACCTGTTTTTAGAGAGGATTTGCATTTGGCTTTAGATGTTCAAATGTTCACTTGTTTCTTATAATATGGTACTTTTAAAAAGGGAAGAAGACTACTTAATATTTTGAGTTACAAGTTGGATTTGGTTTATGAATAAATGTGTGTGCGTATCTATGTCTGTTTGTATTATATATAGAAATATTTGAATCTGTATGTAAATATAATTTCTGTAACGTTTTCTCACATGGTAAGCCTTCTCTCTATGGAGGGTTCCATTATGTCATTCTTCTTTGTCTTTTCCCCAAGTGTGGTGTGCTTTATTGATGAAACTCCATTAAATTTATTTTAATTTCAAAACCTAACTGTCAATAGACATGCACTGCATTGCAGCTTTGCTTATCTGATGAATACAAGTGTAATGCCCTTATTGAAGATACTGAGCCAGAGCAGTGCTCTTGCATTACTTTCCATAAGTAAAAAATAAACATTTTTTCCGCTACATATTCTTTGCATAGTTGCCACTGCTGCTAATCCTTCATTTCAAACCCAATTTATAAAACTGTTTAATACATTAAATCTATCCCGACCTTGCTTTTTCCTAATGATTCTGTCTCCCTCTACCAGATTTCTATGGACTTATTCTAGGTTATGACGCTAGAAATAATCAGAAATAGTGTGGATTTTTCCTGACCAGCATTTAGCAATGATTCTGTGTATATTGCTGAGCAGAGGCAGATGAAACAGGAGAAGCAAGAGGCCAGATGTTCCAGTGTGGTGAAACAACCTGTGAAGTAGATGAAAACTAGGATGTTGGAGCTGGGGACAAGTCAGTGTAATTCCACTGTATACATTATATCACAACCTTTTAGCTGGGAAAAAAATAGAAAATCTGCTTGTATATCCATGCTCTCATGTAGATGAATCTTTGGTTGACATCTGTAAATAAAGGGTTACAATAGATAGCAATAAACTGATTTAAAGAAAGGCATCAATTGGTTTGCCACGGGGATCTTTTTATTTGGGTTGTGTCTTGTTTAACATCTTCGTTAATAATCTGAACGAGTGGGTAAACTGCATGCTAATTAAATTCACAGATGATACTAAGCGGGGAGGTGTTGCAAACATAGGGTGGCCAGATTTTCTAAGTGAAAATCTGGACCACCTGTCATGGCAGGCACAGAGAGGAAGGTTTTTAGCAGTGATGAGGGAGGGGGTGTGCACAGAAGGACTTGACAGCTTGTGGGAGGGGAAGAAAGACTGCCCACTCCACCCCCTCCTTAACCAAGCACACCCTCCTTTTCCTTCTCCAGCATCCTCTGGCTTGGATCTGTTGTATTTATACTGTTTGCTATCCTCAGGTCATGAAAAATTTACTAGGTACCTATTAGCTGAAAAGTGAAACATCTTAATCAGGGGTAGATGTGAAAGACTGAGAGGAGGAAGCAGTAGCAAACTCCAGGAAAATCATCCTGGTAAGCTCATCTTCCAACTACTGAAAACTTGGATGACACAACTCTTCTTTTTTTTTTTTAAGATGAAGACTGGAGGCTGACCCTTCCATGTTATTCTGATTTATATTGTTTTGACAAATGTGGAGCTACATCTATAGAAGCTGTAATGGCAAAAGGGCACCACACCTCCCTCTGAATCTGTAGACTAGTGTTTAATAGCTGATCTTAGGGAAGTGGCTGTGAGCCAACAAGAACGTAGCTCACTGAGTGCCTACTGGAAAATTTCCTTACTCTTTTTCATGCTTTTGTGTGATAGATGGGCTACTCTTGCCTCCTCCATTGGCCCAGCCTTTTCTTTCTTGTGCTGTCTTCACTATTTACTAAGTACCTGTTGTGTTTTTACCATTTCTTTTCACTTAATGTTGCTTGAAAAACGTAAGGGGCACGTTTAATACTTCCATTTCTGTTCTGCCAGGACTCTGAATGACAGGCTTAAAATAGACTGTCTATAACTTTGGCAGTCCTTGATCATGTAAACACTTGAATAGTGATATAAGCTTTGTGCTGAACCTACCTTCAGCTTTCTGGAGATGATGCAGCATTGATCAAAGGGAAAGATCAACTTTGTATTCTTAATGAGGCAACTGCTTTAAAGGGAGTGGCACTACCCTTTCTGCTTTTTACCTTAGGTTCAGAAATTTTAACTGTCCTTCCTTGCCTGAAAAGGTTAGCTAATTTTTTTTTCCTATCCCTCTAATGATGGATTGGATAGCCTGTGGCACGTACTGTCTCGGGGACAATTTTGGGGAAACCTGAAGGACTCTAGCTTTTGGCAGTCACAAAGTCTGGTTCATTTGCATATGTAGTTGTAGCAGTGTAAAAGTTAATTTACGAGAGAGAGAGTGTTTGAAGTTTGGGGATCTGGCAAAGCAATGTGTTTTCTAATTTTCTTAGTATTGGTTTTTTTTTTTTAAATTTTGTTTGGACAGCCTCCTTGCTCTCCAACTTTGATGGCAGCAATGCCAAAAATCATGCAATCCAGTATTGTATGTAGATCTTTGTTATGTATTTAGCTGTAATCCAGTTCCGTATTTGTTACCTCAGACAATAGATGGTTCAAAGTGTAATGGCCATATGACAAACGATGAGCATGTCATGCTGCCTCCTTGAAGCTTTTTACTCTTGGCTTTTGTTTCCTAGGCATCTTTCCCTGACAGTGTTATGCAAATTAACCAATTAATGACAGACAAAATGGCCTTCGTGCATCGCCATGTTTGTAATAAGAAGGGCAATGCTGTAAGTCACGTACCTATTCAGCGTGCTCTGTAGGCCGCTGCGAGGGCATGATTAGCCTGCCTGTGGAAGACAATTGCAGAGGCATCTGCTCGGTTAATTTTGAGAGAAAATTTACCAGATGGAGGCTGAAGATTTAAGTGATTAGAAGGTAGTAGATTGGAATACAAATTGGATTAAAAGAAATTAGATTGATATAAATCGAATTGAGTCACAACAGTTTGTGTTGTTTGTACCAAGGGGCAATGGATTATGGGAGAAGCAGATGCTCCAATGAGATAGGAATTAATGTGGCTTTGACGGTCCATCTGGGAAGGCCTGAATATCGAGTACATCCCTAATCTCTCTCTCCATTTATCAATGCCATAATGTTAATTAGTACTTCATTCATTAAGTTACTTACAGAGGAAAAAATCTCACCCCTAGCCCCTCTCTGCTTGAGGATTTGTTACTCTGCCAAGAAATGGAAATCTCTCTTTAGCTAGGCTGGTTACAGTTGACTGTTACGCTAGACCTAGGTCATTTTCCTGAAGCTTGCTGCTGCTTTTGGCATAAATGAAATTTATTGGGCTTTGTTTTGCAATAAACTTTTTTCATAAATCCAGCATAGTTTTTGAAGTCCTTTCTTGATCCTTATAGCATACCAATCCCTAGCTACTGACAATAAGCCTCCTTCTCACAGTTTTAATAAGGTGCTATATATTCTATTTTATGTAGTTGCATAGCATTTTGTTTTATGACCAAGGTATAGCTATGACATTAATAGCGAGAGGGGGATCTTTGAGAGAAAACTAAGAAAGTTTCCAAGTGTGTGTGCACGTGTAAGATCTCTATTAGAAACAGTTGTGTGGAAGAAAAGTGCTGTACCTGAAACGCCTGATGTGGGGCTTGTCCTCAGATCAGTAAAAGTGGCTCATGACAGAACTGTTGACTTGTAAGTGTATTTCTCTTACCTAAGCTGTATTCTAGAAGATAAATATTTGGCTTTTTAAACTCTGAAAAGTGACATAAAATCATAACTTGAGTTTTTTCATTAGATAGGGAAAATCACAAAAGGAAAAAACCCGCTATAAAATGATTAATAAATGTACTAGGATCATGAAAGCACTGACTTCAATTCTTTTTTGAGCCACAGTCTTGTGGAAATGAAAGTGAGACAATAAATTGGAATTAAGCTTAGCAAAAATACAAAAGAGGGTACTGACTTTTCTCACTTTCCTCACCCAAGTACACACATAGGTATGATGCAGTAAGGTTATATTGAGATATTCACATAGAGTGCAAACACTGGCAAATACCGATCTTCATGTGAGCATTGTTTTAGTGTCAACCTTAAACTTTTCTTTGTTTTTTTTCCATAAATATTTGATTTATTTTCCTAGATGGCAAGGAAGCTTTGATTCCACTTCATTTAGAAAGCTAACTGCATCTGCAGTCCTTTAGTTGTTAATCAGAAAAGTATGAAGTATAAAAGCATGTTGCTGTTCTACTGATGGAACCTAAAATGTCACAGATAACTACAAGAATGTCTCGCATTATACCCATCTGTTCTGGAGGAAATAGGTTCACCACAAAATAGTTTTGCAGAAGAAAAGATTCTTTTATCATGTTTGAGGGGGTTTTTCTCTATTAAAAAAAAAAACTATTAAAAAGCCTGTCTCCTGAAAAATTTATGATTTTTAGCTCTAAACAAAGAATGTAGTAGGCATGGGTGGGCAAGAGGTTTGGAGGGAACATGGCTGGGACAGCTGACTCAAATTGATCAAAGGGATATTCTGTGCCATATGACATCATGTTCAACAATAAAATCTCATGGAAAGGAAGATAAAGGGGGGACATTCGTGGTTATGGCATCTGTGTTCTCAAGCAACAGTTATGCATGCTGAGTCCCTCCTTGCCAGGAAGTGGCTGGACATCTGCTTGCTGATGGGAAGCAGTGAATGAATTCCTCTTTTTTTGCTTTGCTTGTACACAGAGCTTTTTCTTCCCCTTTTAGCTGTCATTATCTCAAGCTATGAGTCTCTTGCCTGCCTTCTCACTATCCCATGGGAGAAGGTGGTGAGCAAGCAATTGGGTGGGTGTTTGCCTGTTGACTGGTGTTAACCACTGCTGTTCAAAGATGGAATTTTATTTCATTAGTTTGTCTAGACAGCATTCACTATATTTTCTGAAGACAGTGATTTAAAAGTCAAAGGTAACATCCTGAGATGGTGGAATCTACTTCCTCTATTGTTATTTTCACAAATTTACTTGCTTACAGTAAACAACTTGAGAACTGCCAAGAAGTATGTTTGTTTATTTAACCTACTGTGCTGCCAGACCCTCTTAGTCCTGTGCCTTTGCATAGTGCAGTTTGCTCTAGACCAACATGGATTAAATAAATTATATACTGGAAAGAAGCTTCTAGAAGGTTTTGTCAGAGCAGTACCCTTGCCATTCCACAGCTCTGAGAGATGGTTCTTTATCAGTAGTAATACATGCTTCATTAGAAGAATCTACAGAGATCCCTATAAAGATAGGGTAGACAACACACATTTCTGAGTTGGTGTCTTCAGCTTTACTGTTTGAAAAAAATCTCCTTCTTTTTAAGGTATAAAGGGTAAAATAATGCTGCAGGAAGATACTGTGAGATGTATATCCCTCAAAATGCAACATTCTTCCTTGGTGGGACTGCCACTAGCAACATCAGGGTTATGTATCTATGGCTGGGTCAGAAATTGGTCCAAGAAAGTCACTCACTAGACCGGTGCCTTCAAGCTAAAGAACTAAGAGAGTCTTATTTGCTATGTGCCAGCTTTGGGTGTAAATATCTGAAACAGAAGAGGTGAGAGAAAAAGCAGTGAGGGCTGCTTAAAAGAAGATATCCAAGATTTGCACAGTTACTGGGGGTGTTCCTGTTCTGTCACTAGGCCCCAGAACATTAAGTCCAATTTTGGCTGTGGAAGTTGCAGAATTATATTTTGTAATCTAATGGGGCAGATAACTGATGTCTTCTGAATGAGAAAAGGAAAAAAAAAGCAATTCACCTTGTAGAGTTGATGAACTGTTTTAGTTCTGAACTGATAAAGACACATGCCATTTTATTGCAGGTGTAATGGTAGCAAGGTAGAAAGATGAAAAATTAAAATAAACACAATGAGGCATTTGTGAAACATACGGGAAGAGCAAAAAGAAGGGAATGGACACAAGGAAAGAAGTGTGGAGGTGTTTTGTGGTTTTTTGGGGGGAACATGTAAAAGGGCAGGGGACTTCCAAATCTTTTCTTAACAAAAGATGCTCTCTCAGGTGATTTTTATATATATATATAAAATTATGTATATAATTGTGCTATAAAAGCATCAAGATAAATTAGAGTTAGGACAATAAGGTATTTGTCCATAAATTTAAATGATGTGTTAAGTTTCTAATTATTAGTGCTGAGAACTTTCTTAGAGTTAATAAGAGAGTTCATAATATGACTTGGACATCAGTGTGATAACTGTTGAAAAACTTGTGACACTTTGGCGATCAAAACATGCAATACACAAAAAAGATGCACTACTGTTCGTTAAAGAGTTATTTTTAAAAACTTAAAAAAAGTCTAAATATGTAAATGCATGCCATAAAGCACCAGCATATCATTTGTGGTGATCTTTTGTGTTTGGGATATAGTGTGTTTTATAAACGTGAGCTTTATAGATAGAAATATGACTCAGCATATGACTGAGTTTCCTTTAAAAGTTCTTTGTTTTCAAATATCAGGTATCTGAATAAGTCTTCAAAATGCAAGCTAGCAAAAGGTGAAATGAAAGAGCATTTGCAAATATCCACCTAAGTCTATTTATTTACCTGATTCTTATACATTCATATATGTAGCAGAGATACAGTTGTGAGGAAGTTTATGCTGATTCCAGAAGTCTTCTGCTTTTGAGCATATGAAGGTGTGTTTACTCTATATGGGGTTAGAAAAAGTAGGATTAGAAGCTTTTTTCATAGAGTTTGATCAATGTTTCCATCCTTGGAGTTTCAGAAAACCTTTTCTATAACTAGTCAAAGCTTCCAAAGATAAACTATTTGACAAATGGCTAAGGTGTAACCTGTAAATTTCTGAACCAAGAGATTACAATGATCTTTTAATATCTGTCATATTACTTTCAATTTTATTTTGAGCTTTGCTGCTGAATTAATATTGATTGGCTGATAGTTACTTAGAACTTTACAAAAGCTTATTTGAGGATGTTTGGGTCAAGTTTTAAAGAAAGTATTGATATTGTCTACTTGGAATTCCCTAGCCATTGACAACTGGTGTGGTTCAGAGGAACAGTGTAGGAGTCTTTACCAGAGTCAGCAGTGAACACAGTGGCTACAGGGTGTAATTTAGAACACCGAAGTTGAATGCCTGCTGTGCTTACAGTAGAAATCTCCCACCTTCCTCAAAATATTATTTCAAGACTGCTTCAGATGGGTGAAATTATATTGATTTCTGTCACTGTTGTCTAATGTTCTTTTTGTAGTACTTGGAATCATAGACCTGATTTTCATGGCATCCAAAACATATAACTGTTTACAGCTCCTACCTTGAGTAGGATTTTTCTAGGTTGTGTTATGGGAGGATAGCTGCTTTGAAGTCCGAGTGGACCAAACTCTATTGCTTCTGATTTGCAAAACTCATATTACCTTAACTACCTTTACGTATGTCTGTCTATTTGCTGCTTCAGCATTTTTTGTCTAGCTGTGAGACATCAGACTTTTTATTTTCAGGTTTTATTGTATTGTATTGTTAATGACACCAGAGAGGTTTTCATGAATTTGAAGATGAAGGAAGAAATAAGAAAATAAGTTTCCTTGGCTGCAGTAGCTCTATGTACAGTTTTCTGTAAAAGTTAGTGTGTCAGAACTGTCAAGCTTATCTATTGTCAAAATTTATATTACAGTAGTGTAGTGGAGTAAAGATTAGTTATTAATCAGAGCTAAAATACAGACAAGACTCATAATTGTTTCTAATGGCACAAAATTGTGAAAATTTTGACTTGTATATTGAAATATTTATATGAAAGTTAAAGGTTTTTCCTTCCATCTTTGACCTGAAAAAGAGCTAAAAGATGTTTGGTAGTCAGGCAAACACTTAATGCTTCACTTTGCTTAATTCCACAGTGGTTTTGAAAGGCTCCCAAGGGAAGAGCTGTTGTGCTTGAGCTCTACTGGATGAAAAGAGAGAAAAAAACCCTCTTGCTCCCTGATGCTTTTGTTGCATGCTTTGTATATATTGTAGAATACTTTGCATTAGAAGGGACCTTTTGAGGTCATCTGGCACATATGTATATGTGTACATTGCATGTGTGTACATTTTATATATATAAATATAGACATGGTATGTATCTATACACAACAGATAAATACAAAGACATATATACACATAAACCTTTTCATTTGTTCTGCTTTTCATAGCTGGAAGTGTTCCTCCTCTCTCCCTATTATTTTCATTTTTAAATGATTTTTATCATCTCATTCTTTAGAGTCAGAGAGCATTAATGAAACGCACACTTGAATTGGAATAGCTATTTTAATGTCAAAAGCCAGAGCTTTTTTGATAAAGAAAACCTATAAATAAGGGTGGCTTGGGTTTGCTGGGTTTTGGTGAGGTGTGTGGGGGTTGGTGGTGTGTTATTAAGTATTGGTTTGTTATTAAGTAAATAGTTGTCTGTTACCTGCTTCCAGGGAGCATAGCTAAGGTAGATATTTTACTTCTTGGCTGAACTCTAAACCATAGTGCTTTGCAACAAACAAATCAAAGTAACTTTCTCATTGAAGCAATAACTTGTATTTATAACATCACTTTTCACCTGGGGAAAGAATTATTCATTTGCCTGTGGATCTGTATACCAGTTTCCAGGGATATCATGCTGCTATTCACTCATCTCATAGATGCAGCACTAACATAGTATGTTGCACCATGAGTAACATGCTGGAATGCGACAATTTTTGAGGAGTGGACTCTGCAAAAAAAGTTACAAAGTAAAGAGAGCACGAGGACTGAGATGTAAGGTGAAAGAATGTCGCTAACCTATTTGCAATATGAGTGGTCCTAACGTACTTCTGAGAAGTGCTGTATGAAAAGGAAGGGAGGTAGACTTTGTTATTTCATATTATGTGAGAAATGATCCATTAGCAAACTTCTTAATCAAGATGTAATTTACGCTATGAAAAACAGGACAGAACTGTTCTGCTCTGTGATGGCTATTTTGATTTTTAGCTTGTAATGCAGATTAGGGGGTTTTCATTATTCTGCTCCCACTCTCACTCCAAAATTGAAGTGTGACACTTGTATGTTGGTGTGTGAGGAGAAAAAAAATATGAAGAAAAGTGAATTAGAATAAATTTCCATTAAGTCTTTATGGCAATTTTGGAATGCTTCCACTGAAATAATTTTTTCCAAGGAATAGAATCATAGAATAGTTTAGGTTGGAAGGGGCCTTAAAGATCATCTAATTCCAACCCCTCTGCCATGGGCAAGGACACCTTCCACTAGACCACATTGCTCAAAGCTTCATCCAGCCTGGCCTTGAACACTTCCAGGGATGGGGCCTCCACAGCTTCCCTGGGCAGTCTGTTCCAGTGCCTCATGACCCTCAGAGTGAAAAATTTCTTCGTGATATCTAATCTAAATCTCCCCTCTTCTAGTTTGAAGCCATTACCCCTCATCCTATGGCTACATGCCCTTGTAAAAAGTTCCTCTCCAGATTTCTTGTAAGCCCTTTTCAGATATTGGAATGCTGCTATAAGGTCTCCCTGGAGCCTTCTTTCCTCCAGGCTGAACAACCCCAACTCTCGCAGCCTGTCTTCACAGGAGAGGTGCTCCAGCCCTCTGATCATCTTCGTGGCCCTCCTCTGGATCTGCTCCAACAGGTTCTGTTGCAGCTTACAATAGGATGTTTATACTGTGGCACTGAATCATTGTCCACATTAAAAAAAAAAAAAGAGAGAGAATATCGGAATGTTATGTTTGTGGTGTTTCTTTATGAATAAAGTTGATTACACCTCACTTAGCAAAGTTACAGTTTTGTACAAGAGAAACTTAATAGAATCAGCTTTCCAATAAGATTTGGTCAAATGTTCTTGATGATAGTTATTGATCTCTAGTCAGTGTTGCCTGCTATTCCTTCTTGGAAGATGTGCACTATAGGAAAGGTGATTTATCTGCAGATACATGTCCTAGGGAAGTTAGGGTGTGATGCTTAACTGATTAATTTTGCTCAAGAAAAAATTTTCAGAGGACCTCGTCATAGCTGACACAGCTTTGAACAAAAACCTTACCTTAGAAACAGTCATATCACTGGTGTCTGTTCCCATCTGCCAAATCTCAGGGGAGGGGGGAGAGATTGTAAAGTATAAATTTTTGAAATGTAGTCTTTACCGTGTCACTTTGCCTAGAGGAATGCGTCTAGGATAATCAGCCTGATGCCACTGCATCAGCCTGCACTCCAGTTGAGTTTTCTCATTATCTTGAATTTTTTGTACATTATCTTTTGTTCAAACTAGGATGTGACTGACTGGATCTCTATTTAAGATCTCTGCTTGCTTTCAGTCAATTCTGTGGTTAAAAGGGTAGTGAAAGCGACATACTTATTCATTAAATCTAACAGATATGTGTAATAAGTGTTTCTGATAAGTACTTCCTAAGTGGAACAAGGCATATGAAGAAGCAGGAAAAAGAACAGTAACTGTGACTGTTCTTCAGTAAATTTAACTAAGTAGCTGCGGGAATGTCTTTTTTTCAAGCTTAATGTTAGCTCATTCAGAAGTGTTAGAGTCTGAATAAGAAAAAAAAAAGAACCCAAGCCTGGCCACGTAACAGATCCTACAGAGCCAGAAAAGCTTCTGCAGAGACTTTCGTGTCCTGTCCTTAAAGTACGTTATTCTTTTGATTGTGATTTTAATACCTTAATTTCAGATTTCTTGTTCTTATTTTTTGCAGCGAAAATAACCCAAGATTCTAGCATAGAAGAAGCTGTTTTGGCATTAAAGTATATCTTTGAAGTAGTACCAAATTCAATATAATCAGGCCTTTTCCTTCCTGCATCTAGTACTTTCTGTTGCGCAGATTTGTATTTTTTTTCCTATTACAGTTTTGCTGTTTCTCTTCCTGATAAACAGACCTTTTGCACTGTCTGAGGGAGAACGTGTGTTGTTGGCAAAACTCTTGTAGGGAACACATTCAAAATGCTATCAAAAGCACAGAACAAGCTAATAATATCTCAGATACAATGTTGATTGATTTTACTCGCAGCAGGTATAAGCTTTGAAATGGCAGCATGTCTTTTTGGTTGATGTTTCTTTACTACTCTCTTATAGTAAAGCATATATTATGAACTTATCTTTCAAGTTCAGTTGTCTTTCAGGTGTTACTTTTTTTCTGAACTAAATGTATAATGCACCTGTTAAGCATGACTTATCAGAACTATTAAACAGAAAATGTTTCAAATGTATGATACGATGGAATACATCACGTGATATTTTAAAATTCTCTTTGCATAGCAATGAAATGAGAACAGTAGAAGGGATAGAATAGTAGATGGCAGCTCTGTAGTGAAGATGGTCTGGTATGTATAGTGTTAAATGGCTGTTAGTCCTGTTATTGAAAATCTACTCCTGACTTTCTTTTTTTGTCTGAGTGTATTAAAACTATGTTTTTGTAGTGTTAAAAAAATCAAAACATGAACCTTCAGAAAGAATATAAAAATAGTAGTAGCTTTAGATCAGTAGTAGATCTAAGGCTAAGAGTAGATCTAAGTAGGAAGAGGCTTTCTGTATGTAGAAAGTCAGGTAGGAAAAAGCTGGAAAAGAGGTGGAGAGATGTGAATAAATGGTATGTCAGACAGCTGAATTACTGATGGTAACTGGTATCAGGTAGAGATAAAGTCAGAAACGAAGAGAGAGTATTGAGGATGTTCTTGAAAACAATTCCGAGATCTGTATTATGAAATACACTTAAATCACTTAAAGTGATACAATATTGGTTTTTTCTTTAAAATTGCTCAGTAGTTACAATAAAATCACTAGCCTTTGTATTAACCACCGCTAGCCCAGTAGCCATGAACACTTTGGTGACTTGAGAAATTAATGAAATGGATATGAATTTAGTCTGTACTGTTGCTTTTCTTGTATGACAGACCACTGGCTTTGTAACTGTTTAATAAAGAGTAGGTTTAATAGATGAAATCAACTTTTGGTCTTGATGTGAAGCTGATAAGTAAAACTGGAGGAGCGTGAAGGGCAATAAATGAAAAGTCTTTTCCTTGAAATTTGAAAGATGGTCGCCTAGGAGGACTAGAAGGTGAATTGCCAAATGTCTTTTTCTGTCAAGATATGTGTATATATTACACACATGCGTACACACACACAGAGCACATTACCCTTTAATTAGGGATAGCATAGTGGCTTTGTGAAAATGTCATGAAAAAAAATAGAATATTGACTCTGTGTTTTAGTTTTCTTCTTGCTGCTGTGTCTGTGTAGCAAAACAATTTCTTTCATTAATAAAAATTCTCGCATCTTGCAATTAAATTTTTTAGGGTTATTTGACTATAGGATCAGCCAGGCTAAATTGAAAATAATAAGTATTCTGTTTATATGCTATCAGTGTAACTGTAACTATGGTACATTGGATCCCTGAGGAAACTTATGAGGAAGTCTGAGCGTATTGCAGCAAATCCATGAGGCTTGTTGGTAATTGTGAGAAACAGTCTGACTTAGAACACTGATGGTGCTGAACTGTTCAAAATGAACGAGTGATCATTGTCTTTTATACTTTCCAAAAGAGTAATCTTAAAGGTGATTCCCAGGGAATGTCTTGTCCAACACACCTGAATTGAGTTACAACAAGGGAATTGGAAGAGCAGAGCCTCTTCAGACACCCAAAACACAATATGCAGTCTAGATTTTTTTTTTCTACTTTTATCAACTTTGCTCACTATTTACTTTCTTTCACCACTTTGATTAGGAAATCATAGAATCACTTGGGTTGGAAGAGCCCTTCAAGATCATTGAGTCCAACCATAATCCTACACTGCCAAAACCACCCTTAAACCATGTCCCTCAGCTCCACGTCTACCTGTCTCTTAAATACCTCCAGGGACGGTGATTCTACCACCTCCCTGGGCAGCCTGTTGCAATGCTTGATAACCCTTCCGGTAAAGAAGTTTTTCCTAATATCCAACCTAAACCTCTCCTGGTTTAACTTGCGGCCGTTTCCTCTTGTCCTATTGCTTGTTACTTGGGAGAAGAGATTGACCCCCACCTTGCTATAACCTCCTTTCAGGTAGTTGTAGAGAGATATGTAAATACGCAAGTTCATAAGACAGGAAGGGGAGTATAAGAGCAGGTGGCAAATATATTTCAATGCATGGGCTGCATCTGGACATCTAAATAACTGGAGCTTCCTCTTGCATGCCCGTGGCAAAACATTACCTCCAGCAGCTTCCTCTTGCTCGGCTCTGGTATGAGGCTGGGCTTTACATGTTCAGCGTCCTGACCTCTCTAGCCATTAGCAATGACTGATGCAGAAGTGATTCACATAAAGGTAGGTATGAATGCAAGAGTGTTCATTACCTGTGAAGTGACAGTTTATCACAAATCTGTAAAGTCACCAATTTTTATTACGAGAACTACAGCGTTTCCCATTATTCAACACTTATCAGGTCAGCAATTATTAGTCATTAGCAGGCTTTCGTATCTAAAAATGACAGCTGTGTTTGTTAAGAGTGACAAAACATTGTCTTGCAGTATCTTAGGCAATTCAAGTTGATAAATAGATGTTCACTTTAAAATGAAGATGACTTTATTCACAAGTAAACATGCAACAGAGTAGCATTAATGTTTAGTGAATTTAATACAGGATTTCACGTTCCATATTTTAGTTTTCATTAACTGTAGACTGTAACTTACTTTTTACCAAAGGAATTTCAGATACATTCTTTATGAAATATGGGAAAATTCTGCATTGAAGTAGAAGTACTAGTATCTACCAGCAAATTCTAAATAATTATATAAAAGCTAGACAGATAATTCAATATTTTACTCTTTATTTACTCCAAAAAGTGATTAGGAAATTTTATGGAGCTTTTCACTGAAATAATGTTGCTGTTGGCTAAGTAGCTTTGAATGTGATTTTTCTTTTTAATAACAGTTTTATTTCTTTTAACTTGGTGCTGGCTCATGTACTTGAACACTAGCAGAACAGGGTGAAGGGAACAACAGAAATAATAAGCAAATATAGTCTTACTTTGCTGTTTACCTGGGAAGAAACCAGTGAAAATATTTTATCCTGTTAAAGTGAGAAATTAACATGTGGGATAAAATGATGCATGAATACTGTTCCATCAGTTGTCTCCTGCTACTTGGCAGTAATTCTGATTTACCCACTGAGGACTATCCAATTTAGTAACTTTGGTTACTAATGAAATCTTGCCTGAGTACGTTGCCCATGTTTGGTTTTCTAGCTTTGGTACCATCAACTGTACTACAACTTTTACATCAGGTCACATCTGTCCCACAGCCCTGTTTTTCTGAAAAAGTCTGAATTATTTCTACTACTAGGTTTCTAATCACTAGATCTCAGTAGCTGCCCTGCAATTGCTGCCTCCCTCCTTCTTTGGCTTATCCCCATAAAAGAGTTGTTTGAAGAAGAAAATATTGAGCTATCTAAAAATGTTGTGTAAACAGATGTGGTGGCTTTGGCTATAGCATGGTCTTAGCAAAGATACACCAGGATAAAAGTATAGAGAGGGAAGTTGAACAGAGATGGCTTATGTCTTGACTATTGTTGGAGTAATCGTAGTAACTTTTTGTTTAATGCTGCAGTATGAACAAGGAAACATTAATATTAAAAGTAGGATAATATAATAGACTTGCACATTATCTTTTTTCTGTATGTTTTGGGGGTTTTGGTTTTGAACAGTGTTTTTAATTATTGCATGAAGTAATAGGCAAAAAGATGAGCATAAATCTCTCTCTGTGAATTAGTTGATAAGGTGTATATAATACTAATCCCAAAATGTCTAATAACCAGTCACCTGCAATAATGATGTGAACCTTAATGTGCAGCAAGTATTCAAATAAGTGTTAATGTTCTCCTTTTCATAGTGTAGCTTCATGGAAGCTTTCAGTTAGTCATTATATTTTAGAATTTTTTTGAAAGGCATGTTTTTGCCCAACAACAAGTAACAGCTAGTTTGAAGTCATTGCAGTCCATCATAGTAATGACTACTTAGGATTCTTAAACTCAGGGGTTATTCACATGGTTTACAAATGCAGGAGATCATAGAATCATCATAGAATCA
>VZSF01000870.1:6116-68717 GCA_013398295.1 Chionis minor
CCTGCGCCCGCCATGGCCGCGCTGGCCCGGGGAGAGGGAGGAAGGGGACGAGCAGCCAAGTTGCTCCCGCAAACCGTGCCCAGACCTGCTACCGGGCAGGGCGGGCGGGAGCGAGGGAAGGAGGGGATGGAGGCGGACCCGCCGCCGCGTCCCGCCCCGCCGCCGCCTCCCCGCACCGCCCCGCACCGCCGGCACCCGCCGCCCCCCGCGGCACCGGGCAGGGATCTGGTGCAGCGGGATGGGAGCGGGGAGCAGGGCGGGCTGCGGCCCCTGAGCTTGGCAACAGTCCCCCGGGGAAGTCACCGACCCCCGGGGAAGTCACCGAGCCCTGGGGACAGTCACCGAGCCCTGGGGACGGGCACCAGCCCCCGGGGACGGGCACCAAAATACCTGGGCTGGGCATTAAATACCATTCGCCCCGGATCGGGGCACGCGTGGGAGCAGGCAGGAGGGCTGGCGTGGGGACAGGGTGGTGGCCGTGGCTGCAGAAGCTCCCAGCACCTCATGGAGGCCACGTGCCAGGGGGAGTTTGGGCCACCATGTGCCCTCTCGAGGCTCCTGCGGTTCCCAGCACAGAGGCAGGCTGTGGACATCGGCCTTCCCCTTCCCAGCTCTGGGGTCTGGAGCGCGTCCCAGCACCGCTGTCCCACCACGGCATGGCCCAGGGTGGGAGAAGCTCCCACGTCCCCGGTCAGGGAGTGCTGCAGGGCCAACACTGCCCTGTCAGCCCCAGCTGAGCCCATGCGCCCTCCCAGGTGCCGTGAGCTGCGGGAGCCAGGAGAATCACCGGTGCCATCAGGGCCAGCTCCACGGGTGGTGGGTCTCAGCCCGGAGGGGGTCTCACGCTGGGTCAAGGCCGTGCCACCATGCCCTGCAGCGCTACGCAGTTTGTCTCAGCACTGGGAATAACTGGGCAAAAGAAAATGTGCTGAAACATCGGCCCCCTGAAAATTTGCCCTCCCCTCTTCCGTGCTACCGAGCACAATCTGAGGCCACCTGTGAATTAATTAAACCTGGCTGCACCGTGAAAACCTTCCCCCGCTCCCTGCCCCAAGACTCACTCACTGGCTTCCACGCAGCGGCACAGTGGGCACCCCTGTGCAATATGGGAACCCTCTGCAGGGCACAGGGCAGCCCGGTGGGACATGGGACTCCCTGGGGACCGCGCAGAGCACCCCGCGTGTGCACATGGCGGTGGCAGAGCTGTGGGTGCACAGCCCTGCCGGTCCCTCTGCACCCTCGTGCCCACTCGAGCCTCCTCAAGCTGGGGACATTAACCTGTGCCCGAGTTGGGGACGAGCCCAGGGAGTCCTGGCTCAGCTCCGTGCCCATGGCCGGGGCAGTGTCACCCGCACACAGGCCACTGGCAGCCACTCAGACATCCATCACCCACAGCAAACGCTATTAAAGAAAAACCCTCAAGAGATCCACAACCTGCTGTGGGGCAGCCCAGGGGGACCATGCACGTCCCCCCCCCCCCCCCCCCCCTTTGTTATTGCGGTCAGCGGGCAGAAGCCGGTCTCCGTGGCGGTGGGAGGTTTCCCTTCGCTTTCAGGAAAGCCCTTGCAGCAGTCCGGGTCGCCGGAGGAGAGGGCAGGTTTCCAGGGCTGGGGAGACGGATGTACCATGGCCCTACGAGGATTTAGGGCAGCCTTGCCCCAGCGTGAGGGTCCCACACCTCTAACAACCCACGCGACCTGGGACACAGCCTGCCCCGCCAGACACGGAGGGGGAAAAAATCACATGGAAAACCACGGCTTTATTGTCACACAAGGTGCGGGCAAAGCCAGGTTTTGCAGGACCCCTTCCCTGACCCCTGAGCTGGAGGCTCCACGTGCCCTGGGGACCCACACACGATGCTGCTCCCCTGCTCCGGGAGACCAAAGCAAACAAGCAGCATCTTCCGTAAAACGGGGGGAAAATTAATCGCCCCGGCAGCTCCGTGGGACAGGGTGGGTTTGGAGGCCGATGGATGCCACGCGGGGTGGGGCTCCCCAGGGTAAGCTTGGTTGCGGGGTAGGGAAAACCCCGCCTGTAGGACCAGGGCCATGCAGCCAATAAGCGCGGCAGCCCGGAGTGGAGTGATTCTGCATCACGGCTCAGGGCCCGCGATTACATCATGTCGGTCCTGCGGGGACGGCAGCAGGGCCACGTGGTTGCTCCAGAGTCGCTGAGACGTTTTTCCTGAGCGCAGGCTGGGAGGAAACCGCAGGGATGAGACAGAAAAACAAACTGGCCCCGAAGACGGTTGGGCTCTTGGCGGCCGAGCCGGCCGGGCAGGCTCGCGCGGCTGCAGCGGGCTTGAGCGGCTGCGTGGGGCTCGCCGGCGGCACGGAGCATCGCCCTGAGCCGCACAGGCGGCAGCGACAGGCTGCGGGACCTGCTGTGCTTCCGGCTGCAGAGCCCAAGCGCGGCAGCCTCAGGAACGCTGCACGGAGGAGCACACCCCTCGCTCAGCTGGGTGGGCTCCCCACGAAACGCTGTGCCCTGCAAGGTGTGAATTCCCGGACATTTGCCACTTGCCGACACAGCCGGACCCTGCGCTGGAAGCAGCTCTGCCCACCCAGGGCTTCGCTTATGTGCCCGGCTCCTGGCCCTTCAGCATGCCTCGTGCTCCGGGGGTTTGTTTCACTGCGGCAGAGTGCAGCGTTAATTATTAATTCGTCTTGCAAACAGATTCAAAGCCTCTTCTCTCCTTCACTACCTGTAACTCTGCTTTGTCAACTGTCCCTTCCTGAGCTACAGCTTGGGTAAACAGGCAGCCAGGCCCGCTGGCACTCCAGCGTGCCGCGCAGCCCCGGCTCAGGGCTTATTTACCCCGAGGTGAAATGGGAAAGGCAAACGCACGTGCGGTCACTTCCCGTTCGCGCTGGGATCCCAACTGGGCGCCCAACGCTGCAGAGCAGTGACACGCAGCCCGGCCGAGGCTCAGCGCGTTCCGGGCTCTGCGGCGTGCTCTGCAGGCATCTGCGGAAGCCCCAGCCCGTGCCGGCAGCTCGCACGGTCTCTGCGGGCGCCCAGGCGGGTTTGGAGACAAGAAGCCCACCCATCGGGGCTCACAGACCCAGGGGAGCCACGCTGCGTTGGGCAGTGGGGTGTCACCAGCGTCTGGAGGCTGGTGGGGGGGACATGCTTGTGAAACGGCCCTGCACGCTTGTCCTGCCCTTCCCTTTGCACCCGCTTTGGCCCCTGTCGGAGACAGAATTTGGGTTTAGAGGGATCTTCGCCTCATGCGTTTAACCGTGGCGCTGCAGAAGGCAGCGTGGTGCACCCCCCCGGGAAGGTGAGAGACCCCGCTCTGGCAGCATCCCTCCTGCACAGCGCTGGAAATTTATGACCCAGTGCTTTTTGTGCGATTTCTGCTCTGTCAGGGCAGCGGTGGCTCCGCACCTTTCTCAACGGAGCCAGGCCGTGAACCTACCCGAATATATCCCACACAGAGCCAGGCACATGATCGGTGGGATGGTAAACAAGCCAGGGCAGAGCTGGATTTAATGCATGCTAATATGCAGCTCCAAGGAGGGGAAACCCATCTTTCAAGCTGTTCCACACACACCCCTTCCCCAAAGCAGCTTTTAAACCACAGGCCATTAGTTTTCATCTCCATGTGCAAGATGGAGGGCACCATTCTGACAAACGGGTTCGGGTTTTGGCCAGAGTAATGCCATGTCACGTCTCCAGGGTTCCTAGATGGCTTCTCCTCCTTCTCCTCTGCCCATCACAACCACCATCATAAATGACGATGTTGGAGAAAATTCCTGGCCGATGAGTCAGGAATAGTCGGCCATTGCATGGGCTGGGAACACCACCTGCATCGCAGCGCACAGCAGCTCCTTAGCTGTCACTTTCTAGGTCACCAAGGCAGGTGATCCAAAGTTACCCTCTGAGGACCATCTGGCAAGCCCGGCAAGGTGGGCGGGTGTCCCACCAAGCACCGAGGTTGTCACTTGTGTGCCTGTCTGATGTCAGCCACAAAAGATGTGCCAAAATTTAGTGGGGAAAAACAAAGAGCATCTTCAACTGGGGACAATCCTCCTCCTGGTGAGAATACCCGGGCCTCTGTCATTTGGAGGAAACAGAGGATTCCCAAAAGCCTGACTCGTGTTTTGACACCTGACGGGCAACCAAGAGCAGCTGCAGACCGTGTGCGTCTCCTGCGCTCGCTCATACCGTGTGTTCAGGCCGGGCAGTGACGCAGAACGAGACACCACCTGAGAGACAGACGGATACCATCCTCCAGGTCACACTAGTAGTGTATTTATTGGAGTATCTCACATGCAGGAACCAAAGTAGAGATGATTTCTGGAGCAAGTTAAACAATGGCAGATTAATACAGTTGTATTGTCCTTAACGTAAACACTTTCTACTTGAATACAGCAACATTTTAGTGTTGGGTTTCTTTGCTTGTTGTGTACTTTGTGTCTTTTTACACAGGCAATCTCTTTAAACAGTTATGTCCCCCTTCTCCCCCTACCCCATTCCCAAACAAAAAAATATCCAATATCTTCAGTAAATAAATATTTTTATCCACTTTTATCTGGAAAGCCTACAGCTGTAATATACAGAGAAGCTATTACACAGGTTACATTTGTAGGGTTAACAACAGCTCATAATGACACGTTCAGAATGAGGAGCTTGTACTCATAAAAACACAGGGCAGGGTGGGAAGTTTGGTGTAGGTTTGCCACGGGCTAAGGAGAACCAGCACCGCAGCTCGGCGCGGCTCAAAAGCCATCCAGCTCTCAGCGAAACGCAACCTCGCCTCTCTCCGGGATGGAGGAGCAACCTGGGCAGGGTGCGGGAGGCTGGGGCTGGAGCAGGCAGGCACAGCCCGCTCCGGAGGCTGCAGTTTGGGAGGGATGAGTGGAAGGTGCTGCGTGGGCACCAGCAATGCCTCCGGGCACCTGGCAAAGTGATTCCTGCCTCCTCACCTCTGCTGGTGGGCAAGGGCGGGTGGGTGCCCCCAGCAGCTGAAGGGTTACCTCCAAGAAGGTTATAAATCCACTCACTGATTTCCTGCTTCATTATTTCCATAAAAATAACTGTCCTGAGCTGTTTTTTTCCAGGGTAGGGTCCGCAAGCCTTGTGGTTAGCATTTAGGAGGTAAACAATGACTGAGCTGGATGAGGCTGGCCTGGGGATGGAGATAGCACAAGCAGTTCCCACTCCACAGGACTCCCAGCAGCCACAAGAGACTTGACGACTCATTGGATGAAAAAGGCTGTTGGAAATGCTGCCGTGTTTGCGCTCCTGGTCTGCATGTCCCATCCCCACGGGTGAAAGCAGGAGAGCACTGAACAGAGAGGAAGAGGAACAGGCTGCGTTGGCCGGCGGACCGTGGGCCCATCTCCCGCAGCAGCTTACGGAGGGGGACCATCACCCCTGCCCTGGGTCTGAAACCACCGCCTGGATCTGTTCTTCCACCACTGGAGGGAAACATCTCGCCACCACAGCCAGCTCTGCCGAGTCCTCCATTTAAAAGTGGAAACAGCCAATGTATGCCATTATTAAAAAAAAAAAAAAAAAAAAAAAAAAAAAAGCCTAACGAAGTCAAACGAACGGAAACCCCCACTAAAGTCCTTCTTCAGCTTGGAGGTGTAAAAACAGCCCTGGAAATGGCAGGGCTGATTCAATAAGCGCATTTCAGAGATGGAGGCTGTGATAATTGGAAGGGGAAAGGTATGTTGGAGGCTACACGAGGGTCCCGGTGAGGACCAGTCTCTGCATTTACGCTGTTTCTTTTAAAAGACACCGTGCTACGTTTTTATGAGAAATTCTCCTATGAGCCTTACCTACATACTAAACACCCTAAATATCTGTACAGCACATTGTTATCTATTACACCTGCCAAAGATGCAGCTGAAATCTACACATAACAATTAAAAAACCTGAAAGAATATATTTAAATAGAAACCATTCATTTCTTACATCTCAGCACATGAAGGGTTAACAGAAGAGGTTAAAAAACACACTGGAAAGAAAATATATTGACAAAATAAATATTTTAACCTAGAACAGGGCATGATTAGAACTTACAAAGGACCCCAATAATAATTTAGTGTCATTGCGTCTCAAGCTGTGATTCCTAATATGCCTACAAAGCGCTGCGATGTTATTTCCTATGGAAAGTGGATCAGGCTGCAGCTCCGTCCCCTCTTTTCACAAGTGTTGGAGCCACGCAAGTCCTCTGCCCAGCTGCACAGAGGAAGCACTTAGAGTGAAAGCGAAGGAAGAGTAAATTGAGATGGCGGTCTTCTGAAGTGAAAAACCCCTTCCCTTTCCCCCAGTTTCCACTGCTCAGGTTTTCCGCAGACCACAAGAGGACGGGGAGGATGAGAGATCCTGATACAGGACATTAGGGAAGCTCTAGCGTAGCTCTTATATTTGTTAAAGAAGGTTTGGGCTAAACCACCCGTTCTGCCATGCGCTCTGTCCCCTTTGGTGCTTCCAGCCCTCACGTGCTCAGCTGCGTCTGGTGGATTTGGGCTCCAAATTTAACTCGCGGCAGGGTCACACTTTCACCAGACCCATCAAGGGTGCCACCAAAAGGACGTTTAGCCATTGCCAGGCTGAGCACACGCCTCCCAAGGATGGCATCTCCCGAGTGATGCCCTACTTCCAGTAAAGCCACCGCTTGCACCGGCGGCACCTGCCAGCCCCTGCAAACAGCGCCCTTGCTTTCCAGCGGATAACGCGGGGTGTCAGTGGGGACCGCGGAGTGCCTGAGGTTTGCAAGCAGAGAAGACAGTCCCTTGAGTTGTGCCAACACACGCTCCTTATCTCCCCTCAGCCCCAGCCTTCTTGTTTCAGCTCTCTTCCTCCCCGGCTGGAGGGAGCAGTCACTGACAGCTCTGCAAGATCTTCCCGAAAGGGACTGGATTCTCTCCAAAGCAACAACCTGGAAGTCCCAGGACAGATTTAGCACGACAGAAAGAAGCAGCAGTTAACAGCACACTCCCCCGCTCCCCGCCCCCCTCTTTTTGCTTAGGGGTGGGGGAAAAAGGGCCAGCAAATCCACAGCAGTGGGACTCTGCAGGGGGGCTCGGTGACAGCACTGGTGATATCCTTGGCACTCAGCATCATTTGACAATGTCCCCATGCTTGAGCAATGCGATTATCTCCTCCGGCTTGGCAGGGAAGCTGGATTAACATGCTTAGAATCACCTGATGTGGCCATTTACAGGGTCAATGTGTTTCAAGGATTTAGAAGAGAAAATACACATTTAAAACACCCACAGAGCTTTTTGCATTGACAGGAATACCAACAATTCATTCTGTGCTGGCAAGAGTGCTCAGGCAATCACCAGACACTGTCTGAAATCAAATCAGTGTCATAACAGAAGTTTCCTCAGGTTTCTGGGAGCTGGTGGCCACATCTGACGTGTTGCAGGGAAGCAGGCTCTGGCAGGAGCTGGCAGCAGGGTGTCTGGCAGGCAGCATCTGAGCATCGGGCTCACCTTGCGTTAAACAGCGAGGGCAGTGGGCGAGAGCAGCAGTGCAGACACGCAGCAAAGGCAGACTCTCCTGGCACTTGCCGTTCGCCACAGAGATGGAACGGAGAGAAACCCTCTGCAGACCCACATCGAAGGGCTTCCACTGGGGAAAGGGCCAGCAAGTGGGGAGAAGAGGCAGCTTGATTCCCAAGCTATCTCCATCCTTACGCTGATTTTCCCCGTCCGCTTGCAAGCCATGCTACTTTCTGCACAGCACAGAGCTGGCAGGGAGCAGCGAGTTACAGAGCAGCGACGAGATGCCAAGTCAGTGCCGGGGGGTGGCAGGGCAGCCTTGCCTGGGCCCAGCTACACACGGAGGGATCCTGGAAGAGGATGCAGGCAGGGCAGGACAGGGGAGAGGACGAGCAGGGACAGCACAGAGTGACATCTGACCTGGGATGGCCTGGAAATCCTGCACCAAACAACGGTTCCTTCCAAAGATTAATGTGACCGCTCTCAAAGACCATCAATGCTGCAATTGGGCCATCTGGTAAAAGGTTTTATGTGTCACAACCTACCAAAGCGTGGCGCACCCTAGACAGTGTGTTACGAGCCAAAATAACTATGCTCAGATAAAAGCTTCTGTCACTTTTATATCAGCTGTTTATAGCACGGCCTCTTGGTCTAGAACAACTTCTGAGAGAGCTCAACACACATCAGCATCCCGGGAAGCTCAGACGTGCCAAGTCAGAACAAAGTGGCTGGTTGCCTAAGACAAGAAGCACCCCGAGGAAGAGGGGCTGGAGTGCTGCTTCCTGCATGGGCGTTCATCTGATAAAGTTCCCCTCTGTCAGGACAGGAGATTCTCCCTGCCACGCAGCGTTCAGCTCTCTCTTTGATCCTGCCATCTTTGCCACTGGCTTCCTACCAAGGAACATGCTGGGGGATGCAGCGATGGCTGGAGCTGCCTGCTCCAGCTCCGCCTGTCAGCCCAGCAAGGCAAGCACACATGCTGGAATCCCTTCTGGCAGCTCCAGGAAGAGCAGCACTCTCGGCCATGCCTCTGGCAAGCAAGGGAATATGCTTGTTTGCACAGACAGGAGGGAGACTGCAGCCCTGTAGGAGCTGGGAGTTAATAGAGGGGCAAAGGTATCAAAGGACACTCCAAAAATTACCAATAGTACTGCCGCAATCATCCAACACTTTCTCAGGCCCAAACCTGGAAGGAAACGAGGAGTTTCACCTCCAGCACAGGCAGGCATGGCTAATTCCTCCATGGCAACCATCCCCCTCAGCATTTTCGTACAAGCCTCTGTGAGGTTTGTCTCTTTTTCTCATAGCTACCACCAAGAACCAGCATGTCTATCCTACCAGGCATGGCAGGGAATCCAGGAACCTCAGTTCACACCCAGTCCGTGAGCAAGCCCCATCCATCTGCGTGGATGTTATTTACAACTGCCGAGACAAATGTAGAGCTCTACAGTCACCGAAGAAGGAATCTAAGGTAAGGAAAAAATAACCTAGCTATCTTAAAAGGCAAACACACTAGAAAAAATCCTCATGTGAGAATGCTCTCCCAAAGAGCAAAATGCTTCATGCGCTAACGTTTCAGCATCCATTTAGCCCAGTTTTTCATTCTTGTCAACTGCCAGAGCTACTGGACATGGCCAACAGACTGCTTTCAAATTAGAGCAAGCCCAGATAAAACACAAGGAAAAAATACCCTGTGAGATTTAGAATATGAAATGCCGCACAAACTGGGGAAAAGCGACCACCATATGGTACCGGGAGATGTGTGAGTGGGAGAGTAAAGGATTTTAACTTGTGAAGCACATGTTGAAAGGGGAACAGTTGTTCCTTGCTGTCGAATCCAACACGAAAGCCAATACATTAACATTTTATCTAAAAATAAAGACACATTCCTCCTGAACATTCCAGCTCAGTCAATTACATGCTGATCGACAGAGCAGCCTACTTGGCAGGACCTGCCTACAGAAGAGGATGATCCCTACATAAATTGAAGGGCAAGGCTGCTCTCTCCCCTCCGGGCTTTTGTTTCAACACAGTGTGACGTACTCATGCATTCTAAAGGGGTTTTCAGCATCAAGAGCTGGTTTTGTGCAGCTGGGATAGGAAGGAGGGGATTAAGCGAGTGCTGGAGAATTGTGGTCTGGCAGGAACAGTGTTGGACTTAAATAGAAAGTCTCAGCTTGTGGGGGTGGATGGTTTGGGGAGGGTGGGAAGAAGCAGCAATCTATGAAATGGGGGGGAAGGGGGTCGTTGTTAGCCAAGTACTGTGAGAGGACCGAGTGGCCGCACAGCGACATTCGCCTGCAGAGCACGGGGCTGGGAGGGCGGCTAAGAGCAATCTTCACAGTGCAAAGAGGGCATCCTCTGAGCGCTCTTGCTTTTTCCTGCTGGAAGGATTTGTCGGAGGGGTGGGGGCTTCCAAGGGAGGGGATGGCAGATTGGGAACCATCTCCGCCGCTTTGGCTCGCTCTTCTAAAAATTTGTCAAACTCTGCAATGCAAAAACAGAAGGAAGACAGGTAAGAACTGGGGCTGTACGTGTAGCCCTGGGTACAGCGGTTCGCAGGGTCTGACATTCCAGTGCTTGGCGTCCCAGCGGGCTGCGTTCGCAGGCACACATACTTGTACAGCCCGACTTCCTCAGGAAAGGGTACAGATGTCCTTTGAGACACCCTAGCTCAGGCAGCAGAGGGAATCAAACCCACGCTATGCCATTGGCTGCTACAGAAGCAGGGAAACATCATTCCAAAGGGCTGAGCAGCTCGGGGACGCATTCCCGCTGGCACAAACACAGCGCACAGCCAAGAAGATGGCAGGAAAGCACTTACAGCCAAGAGGGCTCCTCACACCATAAATACAAAATTTTTGCTCTAAAACGCTCTCTTCCTGCCCTTCCAAATGCAGAAGCATTTGCTAGGGAACATCAGGCTGGAAGGAGTCAGCGTATCAGCAGGGATCAAAGCAGATAATTCAGACTGCACACAAACCTGAGAACGGCTCATAGCCACAGGCATCTCTGCTTACCTTCACTGGTCACTCCTTCTTCCAGCTCGTCTCCTTTCTGCAATTGGAACAAAAAGGCGTGTGAACACACAGGCAGTGCTTCACCTTCACTATTATCCTCTACACACGTTTAATGCAACCGGACAGTTTCCACCACTTGTTTCCACACGCTAGCTATTTGAGCAGGGCGACCCGGGGAAATCGCACGGCTCCCACGTCAGGAGGCCAATGGTGACTGACATTTCACTGCGCTGCAAAGCAAGAGGAAGAGCACTAGAGATGTTTCTGAAGATTGCTGGTGGAGAGCTAAGCCTTCCCCCTTGGACCTGAATGGCAGTCCAGCGCTGCTTCCACTTCAGACAGCAGGCCTAGTCAAACGCTGAGCTGTGTGAGTCACACAAACGCTGTGCAAGATGCCGTCTTTCGTCACACAGGCCTTCAAAAAGTCAGGACTGCGGTTTGCATTGTGTCTTCAAATAAAATGCACTTTTAGTTGACAAAGGACATATGCCGCAAATGAGTTTGGGGCCAACGTTCCTCCTGTGGGAGTTCATTTTAGATTTCATACAAAAAATGTAGCAGCTTTCCTGGCTTCCATGCTGTACAAAGGCAAGACTACGGTGTGCTGGATGAAGGATACTGACAGGCATTTGGTGTCCCTCTCTGAGGAAAAAAGGCTGGGATGCCAGAGGGTCAGTGCATTCCTACCAGCTGTGTGCATTTCAATATGCGAATTTCCATCAGTGCTCTAATAAAGAAATTACAAGTCCAAGGATGCGTCATCCTTGTCAATCTATCGGGATGTTAAAAATGGACAAAAGTACTACTGGAAAACCTCATGTTGAACGTCCTTTGAAAAAGAAGTGTTTGTCCATACCCTGGCTTCTCTATCAGGAGAGTGGGAACATACTGATTGTCCTCACTAAGGTTTTTAATGCCTGAGAATTAATGCCACCTAGCATCTACTAGCTTTCTGCTGCACAGAGGTTTCCACAGGTACACACAGCAGCTACTGCTTCACGTGCAGAGGTACCAATTGTTCCAATGTACCCCAAAAAGGGTAAGGAAATAAATAACAATTAGCTAACCTCATCTGTAACTTCCTCAGCTGGGAAGCAGAGAACTGAAATGAACCATCAAAAAAACAAGGAGGGGGGGAAACCAGTGTGAAAAACAAAAATCCAGTCCTAACTTTCTCACGGGGCATCTCTATGCTGCAGCCACACACGGTCAGGACGGGGACCCAGGTACCCCAGAGAAGGGAAGCCAGTACCATCACAGCCGCAGTGCATGCGACCCCCAGGCTTGTTCAGGCATCTACACGACACTCCTCTGCTTTGCTCTGTTTGAGCAAGACTATCTAGGGGATGAGAGATGTACAGAGCTACCTCGATATCTCTCCATAAGATCTTCTCTCCTGCTAAATTAATTTAAATGGCAAAGACAAAAGTTTATTGTTTAAGCACAGTGGACACGCCACATTTACTGTGTTTAACAAAATGAGGCCAGTTTGTAATTAAATTTGAAAACAGCTGCCTGTACCAAGGCCTGAAAAAACTACCTGCAGCTGAAAACCAGTGACATTTCAAAGCTAGTGAGTCTGCCGAACTTGAATGCTGAAACCCAGAGTCTGTTTAAGTGCTTCTTAGGCTCTGGAGAGCAGCAGCATTTTCTTCCTTTTGGTACAGTCAGCTCCTCTGGTGCTGGAGCGCAGGGCTGAGGTGCCGGAGTGTGCCCGCAGCACCTCTGGCAGAGCCAGGGAGCGGAGCCTGAACCCTGCAGCTCCCAGCTAGGAGCTGAGCAGGCAACAGCCAGGGGCTGGGGGACACCTTAAGGAGCAGGGAGTTCTCCAGGGTCTCTATCTGAAGTCATAAGAAGTAATGGAAGGAGACAATCCTTAGGGATACGTTGCCCACAAGGAAACAGTTGAATTCACTAAAACCATGTTTAAATGAACAGTCTGAAACCCAACCCAGCACCCATCCCCAAAATGCACTTGGTTAATTTGAGTCAGATGCTTACATTAAAAAAAGAGCCTGGAATAAACATGTACTAGCCCTACCGCTGCTTAAACCGAGCGTGTATTGGTACAGCAAAACAAACTCCAGAGTGAAGGAAAAGCTACTTTTAGCTCTGCCTTTGGTTTGTTTGTTTAATAATTACCAGACAATAATCATTTAGGAGAAACTGAAAGTTATAAACATTGAAGAGAGGCTGTTATAAATTTTTTTATTACCATTATGAAACATGTCAAGATTGCTTGCCAATTTAACACAGACATCTCAATTTGAAAGGAATCTAAACCCTGATCTACCATCTCTTAAAAGCATGCCTCAACACAAGCATGTACTTCGATCCTGTCAAAGCTAACACAGCCTTAAACGTGTGCTTTAGGTCCAGTGGAGAACACAGGTAAACTTCAGCACATGTTTAAGTGCTTTCCTATACAGGGACCAGAAACACAGGATTTCTGGAACGCGTGCTATTCTGTGATGTTAACGTGGAGAAGTGAAAATAAAAAAACTCAGAAAAAGACATTTTTATTGAATTGCTGACCATGACCCTATCTCCTCCTGCTTAGGTAGTCCCCTCATATGGAAATAAGCCATGTGATTTGGAAGTTTCACTGCCTCCCGTTATGAGAAGTACCAGTAACTCAGCAATGCAGTGGAAGTTACCCGTACAAGTGCTATTGCCCATGTGAAAAATGAAAATATAAAGAGTCTCACCAAGTCGGTACTGAGCCACTCCTCAATGTCATCCATGACAGAGGACTGTGCAACAGGGATCTAGGGAGTGCAGCGAGAGAACAGCAAGGCAGGCAAAAACCAAAACACATCCACAATCATGGCCACAGAGCGATGGAAAACGCCAGAAATAAGATTAAAAACAAAACAAAAACAAAGATGTAAGATGTGCTGGAAAAAAAAAGGCAACAAAATATAAATGGCATTTCAAATAAAGAAACACTTGGAAAGGAAATTATGAACAACAAGGCTAAAAAAAACCAAGAGAAAGATTATGGGGAATGACGTGAGTGGATGCCAGTGTAAGACGGGTAACTTCTCGACCACATATTAAAACCATCAAGATGGACTGATGATTCTAATCTTGATCGTGAAAAGCTTTTAAGGGTAGAATACTGGATATCAGTTAGGTTTTGAAATGTTAAATTTACACCTTTCATTTTTTAAAATGGGTATTAGCCACAGTGAAGGGTTAGCAAAAAGAGGGGCTCAAAGTCTTCAGGCAGCACTCCTATGAAAGCAATTTGATTTTCTCCACAGGTGGCGGCAGTCAGAGCCCCGGGTACACAGTCACGTTTCCTTCCAGATCCTCCTCCCACCACACCACCGAGCCTTGGCGAGCCTCGGCACACCGCTTCAAAGCAAAACAGTCCTGGCTCCTTGTCCCCACTCCTCTGCCAAAGGTGACCCTCTCGCAGTGGAGGCAGCAGAACCCAACGTGTGCCAGTGCAAAGTGCGGAGTCTCAAAGGTGAAGGTGAGGAGGAGGATGGGGCAGGAGGTCCTGGTGCGGGCAGAGGAGGAGAGCACAGCATGTGCTCCTCTCAGCTCCTGCTCCAAGGCTCACCGGAGCTTGCCTGTCAGACCTCCACGGATGGTTTAACAAAAAGCATGGAAGGTTTGCCTCTCCTCCGGCGATAAAACCGCTCACGTTACACTGCGCGATTGCGACCGGCGGCGCAGAGGCAGCATATCGCGTGCTGAAGCGCATCTATTTCACAAAGCGCTACAGGCAACTGGGTCAGCGACGGGAAATTACTGCATATTAGGTGTAGAATTTCCTGACTTAACTACACTGCTTGAATACAACAGAGGGCTGCAGAAGTAAACAGGAAAACAGCACAATAGATCGCATAAGGACAACCTGAAAAACATTTGGAAAGCAAGGTCAGACAGGCAGGTTGCGGGCGAGAGCAGAGCTGCTGAGCAGCAGGGCTGGCAGGCAAGAGACCTCCCAGCACTGGAGAGGCTCTCCTACGAAGAAAAGGTGTCAGAGGTTGTTCACGGCTTTGCCTGAAAGCTCTCACGAGAAGAAGAGCTGAAAGAGGCTCTGCAGATGAATTTGCTGGGAGATGTACTTTCCTCAGGGACTTCTAGCGGAGGGAGAGACAGATACGGAATTACAGAGGCAGCAGCACAGGCTGGTGCTGTTTAGCAGAGCTCCTCCAGAATTTTTTTTCTTCTAATCAGGTGGCCCTTTGCACTGAGGAGGTCGGTTAAGCCCTTGCTTGAGGTGAGGTCTGCTAAGGTGGGTTAGTTTTGTCAAAGGACTGGAAATCCGGGGCTCAATCCAAAGCATCTCCCAAGAAGCGAAGCACTGGGAAGATGGCTGGCTCCTACTCTGCAGGTCGCTGGACAAAGTGGACATGACAGAACCAAGAAGGGTCAGAGGGGCAAGGTGTCATTTTGCTTTCAGCTAATACATGAAGATCCTGAGCAGAAAATAAGTTCCTCCATTTTCCATGGAATGCGCCAGATTTAGGATAATTGCACGTTTTTAATTGGCAATGGAGAGCTGAATCATGCACGTACAACGCTAACACAGTGTGCTGAAGCTGCTGCGAGCTGGCCATTAATGAGACGAGGGCTCTGTAGACATCTTCCAACATGCTCCTTCCCAAGGACAAGTTGCATCTTGCAGAACTGGCTTGTTAGTTTAACAGCTTTGGAAAATACTGGGCTCAGAGATACAAAGCAATGAATTTATTCAGCCTACAGCAACCTAAAACCTACTGCAGAAGTTTCATTGCTGTCTCTCTCCTGTATTGCTTAACACCGCACGCAATAAGCAATGCTCTGGAAGGTGTAGCCTTCAGAGCTGTTGGCTAGTTTGCAGCTCAGAAAAGTACCTGTGTTTCTTTAAGGATAAGAAAATCTGTATGGAGTGGAGAAAACAGCAGGGTTTTTTTGCTTTTCAGTGAATAAAATAAGAGCAGCTTTTCTAAAAAGCGTGGTGGTACTGCGGTCCCTGTACTAGGGGGAACAGCAGTTCAAATCTTGGTTATCCTGAAAACACAACAGATGACTGAGGAAGTAATGGACTCCTGAGAATCGCAGGACTCTCGAGTTTGCAGGAGCCCTCGAAGAACAGCTCAGCAGTATCGGAGTCTGTGCTGCTGTGTTTTATAAGATTTAAAAAGAAAAATAGGAATTCTACTTTCAGAGGGACCTACTTTACATAACAAACAAAAACCTCAGAAGTGCAAGAACACTTCTCGCCGGTCACATATAAGAAGCGGAGAGAGCTCTAAGATAAACATTTAAGCATATCAGCCACTTGCTATTTGGCACTGACCTTTTACAAAGCTTCCCCCATCTTCCAGCACACTTACAGAAGAGCCAAGGGTTTGTATCTATCGCTCCTTCCATGCTCAAACTTCCAATTTACTTTCCTCAGACTCTGAGCCCCATTTTCTCAATAAAATATGGGTTAAATGGATCAGGTCTAATTTGTTCAAGAATAAAGAGGGGGTAAATTCTCAAGAGTAACTGGAAGTTTTAAACTATTTTAACTATAATATCGCACCATTTATATTTCATTTGAAACTGACCACAGACAGAAGTTCATTTTTTTGCCAGTCAGTTGTGTATTTGGCAAGTCTCCCCCTTCCAGAAGCCCTAAACTGAAAAACGTGGAGGGGAGTTTTGTTAAACTAATCCCCTAAAACACAACAGAAGCAATGTAAAAACAAATTAGCTAGTTTACACATTAAAAAGACAACAGTTTCTGGGAACAAACAGCAGTGGCAGCCGCAGACTACATGGAAATGGCTCCAGAATGGGATACCGTCTTGTTAATACTTTGATTATGCAAACATACACGGTCTAGTGAAGCTCTCAGTCTTGGCAAGACAGCTCCCTAGATAGTCAGTGTTGGCTGCAAGAGCTGCTTTTATAACGATACTGTGATTTCTCTTTTAAAAGTCTATACTCAAATTAAACGGAAATCATGTCACAAAATATTTTGGGGTACTTTCAGTAACTGGCTTTAATTAAAAGTTGGGCCCATTGTTCAAATTCCTTTTTTATTCAGCCTTTGGAAAATCCTACAAATGGGATCATCTCAACAATCCTGAAAGTGAAATGGAAAAGGAGGGCTGGGAGAATAAAAGTGAGCGTTTAGTCCCACAAAACCCACGGGAATCTGGAATTCAAGTTGATACTTATCTAAGTTAGATTGTGTTGGTGTTCTCACTAGCAATCAAAAGCCAAAGAGTATTGCCAATATATTTCCTCAGAAGTCATAAAATCCAATATTCTACCCTTAAAAAGACAGTTTAAGGTTATTATTAACACATTTTATTTCTATTAAAAATGATCCCACTGGAAAAGAAGCAGGTATGAAATGACAATTCAGGTCTCTCGGTGAGCTCATTAATGTTCTTAAAGTGTTTAACAAGGTTCATGCTAATTGTTGCTAGACTACTGTCGTGTAGTAGCTTAGTTAATTCCACTTCTTTCTAGATGTTTAACAAAGCTGACACCGACACTTGGTTAGCTGCCCTTCACTCCCCCCTGGTTAGTGAGCGATAGTAAAGAAAGGTCTGTCATTGCTACAGTAGCAGAACGAGAACACTAAGATGTAGGCTAGCAGTCTACTCCAGCTTACTACTACAGTCTTACTATCTATTTAAAGCTGTTGTGATCTTGAAATAGCTGCCTGGCTTCAATATTAGAACACGTTTGATTTGCCACGTAAGGACTGAATTAGCTACTTGATTACTCGTAATTGTGTTTACACATCGCATCGGGGAAGGCAAGAGCTCAGGTGCAGCATGTTCCCCAACACAGCCTGTTGTGCCCGTACAACAACCAGCCAATCTGGATCTGAGAGGCATGTCCAGACAGCAAAAGCCTTCGTTCACGTGGGTTATCAGATTGTCCTTGCAGAGGTGCTCCATAAAATGCCATGGCTGGACAGGTAATGAAACCCAGGTGGTCTTCAGAACAAGGGAACACGCCTGCTTGCCTTCAAAAGGGAGAGGGGCCCTACCACATAGAAGAAATGAGATCTTCACACGTTTATTTCTCAGTTTGCCCATAATTGAAGCACTTCAGTGTCCAAGAAGATGACGTATTTCAACAATCTCATGTAACGTTACCCAAGTCATTTCCACATCTTAGATCCTATCTCCCTGTTGAAGGCATACATAGCGGCATCCCATTTTGTTACTAATTAACAACATCTCAGCAAAGGCTTCATTTAATCCTTACTCAGGTATCTTTACTACAGAGAGGAATCTCCTCTCCAGCCAGCTATGCTTCTGGTGGTCAAGATGCAACGCTGAAAGCTGTTCCTATCACTTTCTGTGAATTCTGGTTCAGTTTCATTCTTCCCCTGCCACTGTCCCACATAATGTCTGTCCCAACGCGGTGGCTTAAGCAACCCCTGCTTCTCACTTTCGTAACAGATATCCATTCGGCATGTGAGTCGGGTGACAGATTATCCTAACAAATGAATATATTCATGCAAATCTCAACAGCTGACCAAACTCGGGAGAAGGGAACTGGAATTACCTGCGCTAAAACGTGGTCGCCTTATGCTGAAGTCCCTGCCTAAGAGCTGCTGACACAGACCCCCGTATGACACCTGCAAAAACCCAGACCTTACACTGCAAACAGATCCGGTACTGGAACAGCTCAGCTAATGTCCCTAAATCGCGTTTGAACCAGGAATTTTCTGCAGATACCATTTTGTCTATGTTAGTTTTGCAGGCCTAGCTGGAATGGATAAAGGTGTGGCTTGTGTCTCCGTGGTCCTGGCATCCCCTTGCCAGCAGAACTGAGCTGTAGATTACGCTGAAATAGAAACAACGCTGCCAAATTCACTTGGGAGAATACACACGGAGCCCTGAACGAGCCTTCCTCTGCAAAGCTGTGCTGGTGAACTGGAATGCACAGAAATGGAGCGGGAAGAACTCAACCCTAAGCTTAAACGTATCGCAGTTTGGAAAGAACAACATCAGGTCACGAGGGATGCGAGTGCCGCTCTGGCAGGTGGGGAATACCTTTCCAGTGGTCCCAGTGTTGTACAGGCACAGGTAATGGCAATGTCGGCTCAGCCCTCTTTCCCCCCTCATCTCAAAAGTACAAAAAGTTACCAAAGAATGTGCACATCAAGTTCATACCTCGGCTGCTAGTTATTCCGCTGGCATTGCAAACGCTACAAAGTCGTATTAATAAATACGGTTAAGAACTACAGCCAGTTAAGAGAGAAACAGAGTTAATGATTAGTTTAGTTTTATTTTAGGTATTTCTCTCTCATATTTAGCATACAAACAAGGTGACAGGCTTGCAAGAGCAGCGACTGGCTGGACGGCCAGACCCCCTTCCCTCCCCAAATCCGTATGCCTCCATGAATGCTGCAGTATCCTTTTTCCAGACTGAATAACCACAAGCCAATGAACGAATATTGTGTTTGTTTTTTTAATAAAGCAGTGGTGTAAGTGGTGTGAACAGCAGGGGTGCCGATTTCATGCTTCCCTGTTCTTGTAAACAGTGGAAAGGCAAAGAAGAGGAACTAACTCAATCACTGGATTATTCATTATGGATGAACATCTAACAGTGGCAGAGTACATCTCTGGCTGCAACAGAGCCACCAAACAGCAAGAGCCTCTGTGAACCGCAGTCAACAGTATCAGAGGCAAAGCAAGTGTTGCTCACTTTATGGCTTTTCACTCTCGTGTTACGAGCTGTGGGTCTCTGACAAGCACTGAAAGGAAACTCTGGCTCCCACGCAAACTTCTGACAAATTCACAAGATGGTCCCCAGAAATAATCTGGATTAGCCCTAAATCTAGAAGAATAAATGCAAAGTGTTTCACAGAGTTGGTGCGTATCGATACTGCACACTCTGAATTTTCTCAATCTTAAACTCCCTGGTTTCTCTTGTTAAGCACTGGGCAGCTTAGTCTGGGACATTCAAGTTTCTTCCCGGAGTGAGGCATTCCTGCTCCGTGGGCCTGCTCACACCCAGCCCTGCACGCTGCACCGCAAGCGGCGCCCCAGCCCGAAGGGAATTCTGCACCGCACCTTTCTGAACTTGGCTGCACTCAGGGCTGTCTCAGAAGGACTGTGACACTTAGGTCACATTAGTGTTTGAGATTAGTACCAATAAAGTGATGGACTACGTCATGCAAAATTGGTCTTAGAACTAACCTGGCTTTAAGTCATAGCTGAAGCTATTTTTTACCTACCTCTGACTTCTGCACTTAAAGCAGGCTTTTAAACTTCTCTTTGCAAGTATGTTTATGAAGGACAACTTCAAAGAAGGTCAAAATGTGCACAGATTCAGTGATCTTCAGAAGCTTGATTTTATCAGAGCACTGGCATCACTAGACATGGGAATTAAATCCTTAAAGCCAGAAACACCATCGTACTTTTTGGAGTGTGAATCCTAATGCCAGTGGGGTGGAAGGTCTCAATGTGGGTAGCAGTTCCCCCATTCCCTTCCTTTCATAAAGAACTATCCCTACATCACTCAATTCAACTAGGTATGACCCCTACAACCTCCGCATGTTTATTCCAGATCACCTTAAGTGATCTTAAGTGATCACCTTAAGTTAAGCACTACCAGAAAAGACTGCTTTAAAGACACGCAGAAAGTGTCCTCTTTATGAACAAGACCCATGAGACTTGTGTTTATCCCTCGAAAAGTGGATACTGCATAAATAAATCAAGACAGTATAAGGAACCAATTGGATCCCAGGCCTCTTCTGAAGGTGATGTGGGATCCTGCAAGTGATTCAGGTGGTTACAGGCCTTTGTGCTGTATAAAGCAGAAATTGGTGCAAATCTTTCCCTTTGCCCCAGGTAATGATGTAGGTGGGAAATAAACTCCTTGTACTGTCTGATTTCAAGTGGTTCAGTAGGGCAGGACGAGAGGTGAATGGAGGATGGTTATTCTAGGTAAAGGGACAGGGGTGGGCAGTAGGAATCGCTTCACTGGTGAAGTCCTCACCATTCCTTGTGTAATTAGCCACTTGTCTATGGGCTCCATGTCTGAGTTCCCACCTTTACCTCTCCTCTGTGTTGAGAACAGAAAGGTCCATAAAGAGAGAAACCACAGCAACAACCCGTGATAAAATAATACAACAGCAGCAAGTTAAAAACTTCACATACACATACACACACACAGAGTGGCCTATGGTAGCTTCTGGCAGCAGCTGTATCTCCCTCTGCTGCCTGTCAGCTCTGTCCGTGGAGCGACGGACCTCACCCTGACCTCTGCACTTCCTACAGACAGTTCACAGAATTTTAGCACTTCCTCCATGCTGATACTAAAAAAAAAATTAAAAAAAAATATAAATCACTGACTAGTAGTGAGGCTGATGTTTGTCATCTCCCTAGAAGAAGAAAAAGTGTAGGTTATACAACCTACTGAAATCAGATTTTACTGAAAACACTAGTATTACACATCGCAGAGTTTCCCTTGTTTATGAAGCTGTGAGCTGCAGCACACACCCTATTTACCTCCTTGATCTCAGCAGAGAGACTCTGCCCCAACCTCCAACAGTACGGCAGCGGTCACGATGGCGTTGAGCAGGAGGGTAAGTAATGGCAGTTTGCTGCAGCGTTCTGGCAGTCTTTCAAACTGCCCCTCTCGAAGAGCGGCAGAGGTTAAAAGGACCGCTGATGCATCCAGTTCCCCTGAGCAGGTTCCAGACTGCATGGCCAGCAACACAAAGACTCTCAAGACTGGCTTCTTGTCCTTCAGCATCTCATCCCTGAGCCAGGGCCCGGATGCAGAGTCATCTCTAGCTCTGGAAGGGCTTGCTCGGGACCGGCCGAATGCAGCAGTTCCAGCCCACTGGCCCTGCCAGAACTGGGCTAGCTCAGCAGAGAGCCACTGGTGCGTTTATGTACCTCCATCCAGATACCCATATACATGGGATACCTCTCCTGTCCCCACTACCACAGATAATGGAGAATCAGCTGTCATCTTTTAGTCTCATTTCAGTACTCGAGCTGAGGAAAAAAAAAAGGGGGAAATCACTCCAACTTCATCTACTATCTGCGTAACACTAGAGAATTGTTTCTTGGACACCTCTCCTCCCAGTTGTGATCACGCAACAACTCTGTGGCAACAAAAGCAATTCCCAACATGGAAAAGCAATATTAAGAAAACAGTGTATTTTTAGCTCGTCTTGTTTCCAGCTGCTAAATCATATTAAAAGACAGCTAATGCCACGTGATCAGCCATCTCTCTACAGACCATTCCGAGAACGACTACATTAGAAACATTGGATGTGCTGAATTTTACCGCTCGACAACTGTGCTGGAACAAGACGTGTGTGAAGAATGTGTTGCGAAGCTTTTGGCTCCTCCCTAGAGCTGTTCTTAAATTAGCTCTCTTCCCAAATTAATGCATGTCTTTCATTTACTGAGCACTGCCAGTTTTTTACTACACATGCTGGGGCTGGTGACTTTAGGAGAACTTAACTTTATTTCCTTTAAGAAGAGACACCCACAAGCCTCACAACACTTGACAAAAAGTAGTGTTTACCAATTACAGAAAGGCTGCATTTCAAAACAAGCTATTCTGATTACATGGTACAGTCATTAGGACCTTTGAAATGAGGCTGAAAGTCTCTACAACATCTCAGAGCCCAAAGTTCCACAACCCATAAAATGTTTGCTCCAAAAAACTTTGACCGTCAGATTAACTTAGGCACAGCCCTTTGAACTGACACCGCTTCAGGCAGAGCAGCAGCTACGCTGATGTGATTGACATGTCACATTGGTGCCTCAAGCAGAACTGGCTGAGAACAAAAGTGTTAATAAATAAGGACATGACCCCGTGTCAATCAGGAGAATACAGCCCCCTTGACCAGTAGCAAAATGCAAGCCCCTTGCGTTTGGTTAGCCAGGAACAAAGAGCGGAATCGCAAATCCTTTCCCAGGTCCTGCCAATAACACAGCTCTGTGATACTGGGGGCTTTGGCTGCCACACTGGCTTCAGGAATTGCTCTCTCATTCCCCCTTAATATACTTCTGCCCCTCCCTCCCCATGCTTCCCTCTTTTCCCTCAGTACTGCTGGCACAAGTTTTTCTGGGGCTGAGCTTGAAACTAGCCACAGGGATGATTTGGGTTTTAAATTACCCTTTTTGCAGGAGGACAGGGACAGGAACAAGTGGATAGATTTGGGGGGCGGGGGGGATGCTCCATGAGAAATCATTGCTGAAGCCCTGCTACCACTGAACTGTGGCCCAGGCAAGCACGCAACTGTGATCTGACCCCAGCTGGCTCCCAACGCAAATTCTCCCTGGCTCAGAGCACAAGCTGCCAGGCATGCCAGTTGCCCTGAGCACTCCCATTTCAGCTTATGAAAGAACCAGGGCGGGATCAGCCAAGGCATGGGGAGGCAATTCTCCATGGAGGGAGGCGTGTGCACGCTGCACTGGCTCTCCCATGCTACACTGGCTCTGCCATGCTCCCTAGTGGTCAGCACAGACCAAAATTAGACCAGGAAAAGGCTCTGGAACCTGCTCTGTCACCTAAAAACTTGCACGCAGCTGAGTAGAAAAGAGCAGGACAGTTTTAAAAAGCAGGGTGGTAGAAAGGGGTCGAGGGATGACCTGAAAGCTCTTTTCACTTGTGCCTCCGTATGCAAAGCTGGCCAAACTCGCTCTCCCAAACACGTTTCTAGCATCAGCTGCTGTGAGGTGAGAGCGCATGGGCCTCTTCTGCCCACACAAAGCAGGAGGAGCCTGCCCTGGGACAGACGGAACAGGCTGCGTGCAAGGGCAGTTATGGCAAGGCATGTGAAGCATTAAAAGTCTACATAATTCCTCTCCCTGTAACTTGCTCGTGTACCCCTGCGCTTAGAGCAAAGTCTAGTAGGTTAAGACTGCATCAACTTTCACAAGTAGAAACAAACCAAACAAATACACACCAGTGTTCACAAGACATCCCCCACTTATTCTTTTCAGCAGTGATTCCAGTCAAAGAGCTGGACCCCCCAGGCAAGCTGCAAGAACACAGGAGAATTTACCCACTAGGATTTTGAAGTCTTTTAGGCTGGTGTGATAAGTAGCAGCTCTTTAGAGATCATTACTGAGCAAGTACTTGCTCCTAGATATCAATTTCAAAATAGCCAGTACTAGCGTGTTGCTGGAATACAGAATGAGAAGTCTCAGTCAAAGCAGCTGCCTACAGCTTGGATTCAACGCACGGCTTCAGATAACAAAACGCAAAGCAACGACCTACCCCTCCTGTGTTCTGTTTTCGAACATCCAGGGCAGACGCGAGTCCTTTGACAGCCTGTGGATCCTCATACGTCACGCTGAAAGAAAGGAACAAACCACAGAACTAGAAGGAAGCCCAGCAGTCACCCATGTAGAACGCGCTTGCTACTCTGATTTACTCCCCTGGAAATCAGAAAGCACATTCTTTTTCTTAACAAGACTTCAGGTGTACTAAGTGTATTTCAAGAGGAGGAGTGTGTGTTATCAAAACCATCCATCAGTTTCAGTAAGCGTGTTGAAGCAAAAAGAGTAAGACTGGCATTATGAAAGGCAGGCAAATAGGTTACGAGGCACCATAAGCATGTCCAAGATCTAGCAGGGGACTCTACAAAGAGGCCTGATTACAGATTACATTTTGCAAAGCTTTGAAGATGACACTTGGAAGCCTGACCTTGATGCGTGCATGGGGGGCGGCAGAGGGAGACTTGAAGACAGATGAAATATAACTAAGCAACTACAGTGAAGCATACAAAGAAATGCACTGTTTACAGAGGTTGGATTTTTAAAACGCTTCTTAGATTGCTATTCGAAAGGGACACATAGCAGTCAGGTGACAGAGGCAATAGCATCATTTCTCAGAGCACAGTGGTGAACCGTGAGCTGAACCAGACGCCAACACCCGCACACAAATCAGCCCCTGGGAGGAGCCGCATGTCTGAGCAGGAGGAGAGCTTTCTCCTCCAGCGTGCTGGCTTCTCCCAGGCTCCGAGCCCAGCACCCAGGGGCTCTCACCTAGACACCGCGCAGCTTTACCGTCTCACTGCTGCTCCATTTATGCAGCGTGCAATCCGAGGGAGATGAGCCATCCTCCCTCGTGAAATCATGGACTGATATGTGCTCCTTGTTCCATTAGCTCGCAGAAGGAGATAGAGGTGCAGTGTGGGAAGACTAGTTTCATGCTTCATTTAGCACGAGAAACAGAGGGACCTCCATTAGATCTCTCTGCAATGCATCTCCTTTCTGACTATACATTAGGGCTCTCAGCCTGAAATCTCCGGTGGTAATGTATGTCGCTACAGCAGAGCATGTCTTCTCAACACTGATACTACAGCTCAGACAGTACCAATAGCTATATTGATGACTGCAAATAAAAGATCCCAATAAATTTGCTGGCTCAAGTTTTCCAGAGCTGGGTAAGTTTTTTGATACTGTGCTAAGGTCTGAGTTAAACTATTTAACAACATTTCTTAGTTTGAGACAAGATATTGATGATACTCTGACTGCTGGTAGCCGCTACATTCTCTAAAACCAGAAACCAGAAGGAGGCAAGAAATAATATATGAAAGAAAAATACCTGAGTGTGTCTTTTACTGACTCTCACTTGACAGGGATCAAAGGATTTCTTAATAAGTGCATAGATTTATTTTACATCAAAATAATTGGACCTGTTAAATGCCCTTGAAAGTGCCAGATTTGCAGCTCTAGAGATGCAAGCCTATGCATATAAACAAATTAGGGATAGCATGGCAGCCGGGCAAGCCAGACTGCCTTGACAGCCTGCGAGAGTCTGACTGCAGGGCCAAAGGGAGAGTTTAACCGGATGGTAATTCTGTTTCCAAGCCCTTGATGACACTAATTCAGTCACCAAAGTATATCTATGACCTTCAGGTGAAGGACCTTTATGCTCTTGTATCTCAAGCACTGGCTGGGTGATGGGATGACACGCCTTTATGAAAGGAAGCATCTGCAGAAGTAAAGGCAAGTTCATTTCCAAGTATCCGGTGAGCTCATTGACTAAGACAGTCAAATAACATTACTCAGCCAGTCTGCTCTGCCCAGCAGCAGGAACTTCTCCACTTGTTCATACTAACAATGACCAACAGGCTAGGGATTGGATTAAAAGCACAGAAACGTACACCAAAAGTAGTTTTTTAGTCTGGAATGAAGTCAAGAAGCTTCAGATTTATGCCCTTTCAAAACAGCAACGCTGTGACTCAAACAGCGCTAAAGACAAACTCCAACATACTTCTTTCGCTGCTCAGCCAAGGAACTGCCTCTTGTCTGTGCAAACATGTCGAAGTCATCGCGAGGATTACAGTGTTGTAGAGAGCTGAGTGTGCCACTGACGCTGTTTGTACCCAAGTCTGCAACCAGAGGCAAAAAAAGCAAACCAATGAAACAGTAAACCATATGCGAGCACCACTGCCATGGCTATGTAGGCTACAGAGGAAGTCATGAACAATGCAGGACAACTACAGATATCATCTAGTTAACAGTCGCAGCACTGAGCACAGTTCTGTCCAGAAGAGGCTGAAAGCTGCAAATTATGCATTTCTTAAAAGACAAACATAGAGATTTTCTTATTCCTCCTGGAAGCATCAAACCATAAGCACTCCTCATTGAGAAGCCAGCATTTGGGAATTGGTGTGCACCTGCTGCTGAACTCATCCTGACATATTTACTATTCACTAACACGGTCCAAAATTTTGGGTGTGGATACTAGTCTTCTCCACAATGTTGTCTCTCAGCTATTGACTGCGAAACCAACAGCTTCAAATCAAGTGATCCTATCAAGCAATCTGGTTTGACTTAATGTAAAACACCTAACAGTTTCATAACACCTTTCATCCAGAGATTTCAAATATTATTTGTATAAGGGGAATCAAGAACATTCACCGGAATGATTTCATGGGGAGCTATACCTAAGCACAAAAAAAAGTAGTAGTACAAGTTTTACCATGAACAAGAACCTGCACCCTTCCCTTCAGTCTCCCCTTTGGTTAATAATTTCCTCCCTTTGTGCCATTGCCTGGTTCCCCATTATAGATCGCTACAGCGCAGGGGAGTGGGAAAGCCTTCTTAATCCTGTAAGCCACACAGCAAACCTTTCGAAGGCTACGTGGCAACATCAACCAGGTAGTGGAGAGCCAAAAGGGGGTAGAAACTCCCTGACCCACAAGTGAAAAAAGGCTCCTTGTAAGTCCCAACAGCTCACTGCGATAAGGGCTTGTACTGGGTGCTCAGGTCGGTCACAGGGACCTCAGGAACTGCTCAGACTCGCTCCCACAATCACACACCTGGACTGCCCAGCAGCCCCTGCATGCTGTTCCAGGTGCACAGACTGGTTAGGCTGGAAAAAGTTCCTGCATTGCAGCCTCGTGTTCATGTGCACTATTCAGATCAGGTACTCACCAAGCCCTGCAAGCTGTGAAGAAAGCGAAGACTGGGGTGCTGAGTTTCCCACCATGGGGCTCACTACAGCTGGAGAGCCAGGACCCAAATCTATTAAGTTATCCTCTGTCACCTCATTCAATACCTGTTGGGACACGAGAAACACAGCAAGTTACACATGCCAGAGATTTCATCTTGCAGTGCAGCATTAAACACCAAAAAATAGTAGGTGCTTCCTAAAAAGATCTCTCTTGCATGCTGCAAAATGGACCAGTCTCTTGGACACTACAGTGACGAGTGGGTCAGCCACCAAAAAACCTCAGTTTGACTGCTCAGCACAGCAGGAAACTCCCCTGGAGATCATCTACATCTCTTCGGAATTAGCTAATGTATCTGTGTTCTCCAACTCTTTTAGCACCACACCAACATCAGATCTGAGTCGAACTGAATGTGCTACCATCTTCCACATTAGGCATAAACTGTTTTCAGAAACAAAACTACTTTGCTGTGACTAAAGTTACAATGCAGAGCCTGTGCTGAAGTTTACATCACACTGCAGTAGAAATGGCAATCAAACAGGCAAAGTAAATAGAGCAAATGGTTAGAAGAATGCAGAATAGAAAATGTAACAGTGCCACGTATGAAATCATCATGAACTCAGGTCCTGAACACTATAAAACAACTATAAAATAGTTTTCATTGAAGGAATAATTAGAACTGTAACTCTTCCGCTTGGAAAGGGGCCACTGAAAAAGGAGATGAGAGAGGTTCCTAAAATTGAGTGGCATGAAGAAAGTTAACCTGAACAGTGGTACTGTAAGACACAGTGAAGAAGAATTAGGTGGAGCAAATAAAAATCATTAAGTGACTTCACCAAATGTAAACAAAATATTTATTATATATAAATACCCACATAAATATGTATAAATGTATACTGAAACTGTGGAACTCACTGTTAAAGGGCATTGCCAGTGCCTAAAGCCCACACGGACTCAAAAGCAATCAAAAAAGTTAACAGAGAAAAAAAAATCCGTGAAGGATTTTAAGCACAGAGGTGTTTTAGTGTAGTGTCTTCCTGAGCTAGAAGTTGTCACTTGCCACATTCTTACGCTCTCTTCCTGGTATCCACTATTAGCCACTACAGGCAGGACACAGGGCCAGACAGGTAAAAGGTGTGATACCAGTGGTATTAGTATGGCTGGTGTGGTGTAGCTGCTGAAATAATAAATGGAGTTAGGTACTTACTCCATTGCTGGCATTTTGTGTTGAACGTCCTGATCTGTATCGTTCAAATCTGTTTAGGAAAAAAACCAAAAAACAACATGGACTATCAAAGCCACAATGAAAAACACAAGTTCATAACAAAGCTACAACATGCTTGCCACTGAATTTAGTTTTCATTGGTTCAAGAGGGATCCCTGAAAGCTTTAACTCCAAGCCAGGACAAAGGGAGGATAATTGCAGAAGTTGCATTTTTGGTAAATGCGGATATAAAGTTGACTGATCTCTGATCTTGCAGCAGACACACGCCTGAAAAACACTGTAGGATTTGTCTGTGGTTGTTTTTGGTTTGGTTTTTTTTTTCATTAGGTGCTTCGTGACAGACTACTCTGTTAGCCAAGGGACAGGAGGAACTGCAGCAAGATTGATGCTTCCAGCTAAATAAGCTGAGCACCGCAGCAAGTCCTACTCCCACTTAACAGCTCCCTCTTGCTGCAATACATGTAAATTAGAAGCCATATGCACGCTAGCACAGCCCTACCCAGGCAGCACGTGGCAAGAGAAACAACGATTAGCAGATTAATTTCTCAAAACATTCTGGGTCAGCTCAAAGATCGTCAGAGCCTACCTATGTTCAAATAAGTTCGTACTTTCCAAGAATGAAAATGACGATGTTGCATAAAAATCATCATGCGTCTTAGGGAAAGAAGTCTGGCTAGTCAAGATCTGGTCTCTACTCCTCCCCCAACCGGCTGCACATCTGGGGTTGCAAACCTAAACCCAGCTTTCATGAACTCAAAAAAAGCAGGGGGAACTACCTCCTCCCAAGACCTGTCTGAGGCTAGTCTGATCCCCTTCCTTACCAGGAAAAGCACCGCGATTTCTCTGATGTTAGAGCTTTTCCTCATTTAAAAGTACCTTCTCATGCAACCTCGCTTTTCAATAAAACCCCCGTAATAGTCAGATAATCCTGTGGGGTTTCTCCCAGATGGACAAAATACAACAGGGAATCTCAGGCAAACTAAAATACAGACTTAAAGGGCAGCAAAAACAAATTCAGGCCCAAAATTCAATTTTAGGAAACTGTGGGTGTCTGCTATTACTGGAAATCCAGTTCCCTTAGCTGGAAATCTAAGACACCTCCCACCTCATATTTCTCACCAAAAGGCTTATGAACCACACGTTCGTTTACATCCAAAGCTTCACAGCGAAGGCCAGAGCTCCTGCTTGAGTCACTGGCAGAGCTGGGTACCCATACTAGAAATCAGCGTGATGAATGTGAAGCTTTTGGAACAGCAGAGGAGGAGCTGGAATTTATTGAAATGCCCAGACCAGTGCAGCTAATTCCTACCACAAATAGCTTCCTAACATCACTCAGCTCACCTTTCAGCGTCTAATGACTACAAATACATTAGCCCCAGTCAGCAAAGTCGCAGATGGGGGAAAATAGAAAAAATGTTAAGGGTGACCAGACTAAGCCTTAGTGACAGTTACACTCCGCCGCTGGTAGAATCATGCTTGTGCATGAAACACATACCATTTCACATAAAAAGCCGACGTTTATTTCAAAGTTTGCCCCTATCTCCTCTGAACGACTAAATCAAAGACAAAAATCGAGGCCACTGAGTCTTCTTTCCAGCTTTTGCTGCGACAGCACAGATTCATGTATCCAGAGCCTAATTTATTTTTAAAAGGCTTGAGAAACAAAGCCCCGTGCTAAGAGCAAGGAACAAAGGGTACTCTTTAGTGCCTCACTCTCCAGGCCTGTCATTAAGGGGAAGATTAAACTTTCCCAAGACTGCTGTATCACGTGTCACGTACTGCAGCAGATGTGGCTGACAGCGCCTTTGTCTAACATGTCTAAAGTCCTATGACCCAAGTCCCGCCCCTCGGGATGATTCCCGCAGACCAACTCTTCAAAAACCCTCAGCTCTGCCCAAAACAGGCTTTTTTTCAAGATTTTAAGTGTTTCTTAAAACCAAAACCCCTTACATGCACGAAGCTGATGCCCACCTCAGGCAGCTCCCCTTGCAGCAGTACTGGAACTAGAAAGCTCCGAGATCGAAGACAGAGCGAGCTCACAGGAGCCTCCCTAAGCTAGGGAGCAGCACAACAAGCATTTGTGCGGAGCTCAAGCTAGCAAGTAGAACCAGCGACTGTGGATGTGCTATTTTCAGCCCCAAGTCCCTACATCTGCACAGCACAGCACAACAGGGACTTGCAGATTCAAGTCTCTGCCAGTTCAGAGAGTTTTGCGCAAGGTTGCCCTGCACTTTACGGATATGTCCCACAAAAATTCAGTGGCTAGGATAAAAAAAGTAAAATCATGGTATTAAAGGAAACAACTGAAACAGGAACGTTACCATAAAAGACCATAAGAAGACTTTGTAAATGCTTTCTGTTTAGTTGTATTTTGCTATGTTGGATCATTGGCCCAGATGGCCAACTCTCGTCAACTGACCTATTTTACACCTAAGTGAAAACCCAGAACGAATGTGAACAGTTGATGGAAAAGGTGCCCCACCTTTCGTATCGGAGGAAGACGTTATTTAAATCATCATTCACATGCAGCAGCTCCTCTGTGACTTCTTCATTGGACACTCGTGAGATAAGCTCCACAATTCTCTGCTGCATAGCTCTACAAGTTCGGTTCAGTTCCTAGGAGGAATGCATTGTGCACACACATTCTGACAAGCAGCTAGCAGTAAGTAGATTTAGTTGAACTCTGTTCACAGCCAAACATATCCCCCAGCTGAGAAACACTACAACAAGTCTATCTTTGCATGATTAAATGTCACCCAAAAGCACATCTAATCAAACATGCCCTTCAAGAGACTATGGTATAAAACCTTGAGAGTCTATTTACAATTCAACATCCTGATACTTCTTTAACTCTGAGCACTTCAGAAAATAAATATCTGTATTTTAGTGATCTTTTTTAAGAATAAAACATGTTAATACAACAGCTTTCCAGAGGAGAGCTTTCAAGGAAAATTCAATCTGGTCTTTTTGGCAGTATCATCCTTAAAAACTGAAAGATGCACATGGTGGAACAAGTGGGGAAAAAAAAGTTCATCAGGGCTAACACAAGTAGCTCAGTGCGTGCAAGGAAGAGAACTGTTGAGGACACAGAACCTACTAATGACTGAGGACATGAGGGTGAACACAAAACCAGGAGCAGGAACATGAAAAGATGAGCACTCCACACACACTTCAGTACTGAACTGTACACAGAAATGGTCTCTTCAACTGAGCAAGTCCACAGACAAAAGACTGCAGAAAGGCAGTGGGGAGTTTCAGAAGAAAATCTTAATGTAGAGTAAGGGCACTTATTTTAGAAATGTCTCGTGCCAAGAAAACTAGGTTTGAGTTTGCCTAAACCAAGAGTTCTCATGCTTCCACGACATCTCTTCCATCACCAATTACTTAGCAGAATTGTTTACTCCTGAAAGGCCTCAAGACCAAAGGTCAAAACTGGTATGTTGAGGAGGAACTACAAGAAGAAACGTGACATATTGCATGGCGCCACTGATTAGGCCCACGGTTTTACTTCAATAAGCACTGACATTTCAACTAAAGCATGTCCCTCTGTCATCTTCAACCCCCTCCCAGCTCCACTTCACAGCAAAAATTCAGCACTAAACAAGGATGACTTGTTGGTACACAACCTTCGGGATGAAAGCAAAGATGTGTTTGTTTTCCTTGCTTGGTCTGACATCCTAAGCTCTGGATAAATTTCACCTAGTGCAATCCAGCTGCCTTAACAGCTTGAGGAATGTGTTCTCCAATGTCAGTTTTGATCCCATCACTTTAGAAGCAGATTGTGACATTTCAGAGGTTTGTTTGCTGCCTTTCCAAGAGGGCTGACAGTACCTATCTATTCTGCTCAGAGCTGGCTCTCTAGCAAGCTGTTTACGTTTGATTGTTGGAGAAAATGTCAGGAATTATTTAAGGAGGAGGGCTATATAAACCTCAAAGCAAGGAGTCCTTGTATGCAGCACCCAGCTCACAGCTTTCAAAAGACTAACCGTCCTTTGTGATCAAAAACGGGTTCTCCCCAGCTCTGTGATTCAGATTTAGGAGGCACCAGTCAAAGAAGGAAACCAGTTGGAATAAAGAAACGTCGCTGTCACCCCATTTTATGATCTAGTTCTTTCACCTTAAAGCTATGCTGTAAGGTTACGCTGTCAAGATGTTAGTAGTTGTTTCTGAATGTAAGCAAACTGTTTTACGCTGTCCTGGTCTGTTGTGCTTTCCTGGAAGCTTCTTTTGTTTTGAGCAGTCCGACCCAAACGGGCAGTAACTGAAAGGCTCTTTATTGCAAAGCCTCTCATCAGCTGCCATGATGGCTCCGAGACAAACACACAATACCGCCGCATGGGAGAGACCAGTTTTTGGATGGATTTCAAACTCTGATGTATCACAGAGAGCAATTCCCTGCCTTCCTCCAAATGGACTGCTGTGGGAGCCCATCCTCCCTGCTGGAGGATCAAAACAGAAGCCTATTTCTGAAGCTATGGAATGGCAAATACCACGTTAAGGGCAGCAGCTGGAATGCTAGAGCACAGTATTCCTCATCTGTGTTGCATGTGGTACTGTATTACTTTCCTCAGGCAAAAGGGCACCTCGCTACCACTGGCCTGGGGAAACAGGTATGAAGCCTGAGACGTGAGCTCAACTAAAACTGCCTTTCCCTTTTGAGATAATAAATGCTGCACTGAATTGAGACTTTCCAGCAGAGAAATCTCTTCTGATTAACCAGCCTAACCCTCCGGACAGCAGGAAACTTCACCTGAGTGCCTGCCTTAACCTTCAGGAGAAGCTACAGCGCATCTTCTAGAAAGACAGTTAGTTCATTAAAAGAGTTCAAGTGGCAGAGAATCCACAGACCCTTGGCAATATTTAGTTCAGCTGGAAACATGGAGTGGGTTTTTTCTTGCATAGTGACCGGGACTGTTTTGCCATTGCACGGGTGATGATGGAGGATATAAAAGGAGGAGAAATGCCCAGGGCCTACAGAGCCTATCGCAATTTTAAGCTGCTGTGTGGTAAAGGAGACCTTATATACCACATTTGGAAAAATTTCTGGCTACACAAAGAAGAAAGCACTGGAACAAGTTTCAAGGGAAGTTAGGAAATCCTTGTCACTGGAAGCTTTAACAAATGAAGAACATCAAGTGATGAGACTAAGCAGGGTCAAGCGCAGTCCACATTGATTTTGTAAAACAAGCAAATCAAAGCAGTGAAGTGAACTGCAACAAAAAACATCTGCAACAAAAGCCATTCCCCAGAGAAACTCAAGTACAGAAAGGATCAGAATCGTATCTGCTAGGAAACTGTTACCTGAAGTAACTCAAGGTCTGAGGAATCCTCTTGTCCGGGTACCATTTCTGTCAGCATTTCAGACATCACTTTTGTATTCCCACGAACAATATCCAGCTCACTGCGCAGCCGGGCAATCTAAATTGGGGTAAAAAGACAGCAAGATACTGCATAATCTTTTGGTTTAAGCAGATCATTTTCAAAGAACTGAGTTTGTGGTATCTCTGCTTCTGTCTGACTTGCTATCTGAGGCTCCAGACGTTCTACCAGGGAAAAAAAAAGTAAAGATAAAAAGTTTACCCAGGAGAGAATTTTAGAAAAGCAACATAAAAAGAAAAGAACTTTGCAGAACCACTCACTATCATCACAAACCCAGGTGTGCTATGCTTGTATGGAAGGGAAGCAATTGAAAACAGCAGCTAAAGACAGACCTCAGCTGCAGTACACCTTGCGCGCCTCACTCAAGCATGAGGAAAGATGTACAACTTTTGAGCAGGATCTTTGGCTCTGAATTTATTGTTTTTTGCAGAGTGAAAATAAGATCCTATATTAGGGCATTTGGAAGGGTCCTAGGGATGCAGGCTTAACTGCTTGTTAGAAAAGCTGCCTGCATCTGCAAGACATTCTGTGCCTTTAAAGGAGGGGCACTAATGAGAACAAGTCCTATCCTACCACACAGCTGCTGAGTGGACTGGTGTACCAGATTGTGAGGTTTCGTGACTGCTGCCATTAGGAGGCCACGCATACAAATCTGAAGCCTAGATTTTACAGTATAATAGGAGGAAAGACTACTAAGTAGAACCAGTTCTAGCAGGCAATCAAAATCAAAAGAGTCAAAATGAAAGTTCCTTTGCAAATTGGTTTCTAGTTTGATCTGCTGAAAGAGTCTGACTCAAAGAACCATCATCCCAATACCTGTTCAGAATTTGCAGTGATGGGACCAGTCACATTCAGAGCTGGGGCCTGAGGAGCAGAATACGCCGTTGGAGAAGATGAAGAATAAGAACTGGTGCTCATCCTCTGCTGAGACTGTGAATTGTGCATATTTGCTGCAGGATCCACTTCAGGAACACTCTGCCACATCAGAAAGACAAGAGTTCAAAAACCGAACTGTGACAGCGCTTGCTTTGTCAGCAACCTCAGGCCAAATACGTTCAAATATAGAACATAATTGCACCTTGTGGAAAAGGTCAGCGTAGTTACGAGAACAGAATGGCAGGCCAGCCCATAAACAGACAGCTGCAACAAAAACGCATGCCTGTATCTTTTGACCCAACCCACGTGCATTTAAGTCAATTTACCTTTACAAGAAAAACAAGAAGCAAAATAAAAACAAGAGACAAAGATAAATAATTATAAATTATTTTAAACTAGGCATTAAGTCAAAGGCTTACAAAAAATGATGTGATATATAGATACCGGATTTAATTAATCTTGACACAAGAATTGTAATCTTTCAGTCCTTGATCACCTGCATTTACCACTTCAAAGATTCATTAACTGAAGTTTTCAGTGTGAATAATCAGAACACCTGTGATCATTAAGTTACTTCCTAGCAGCAGTTCTGTCAACTTGACAGACCTAACTTTTCAAAGGTGCAAAGATTGCACATTACCATGGGATCAGTGAGAGATTCAGACCCTGTACACCTTTAAAAGACAAGCAGGCCTTGGTTCAGGGTTATCACCAACAGAAACAACCACACTTTTGAGAAAAATAAGTTAATTTCCATCTCATACCCTGCTGGACTCTCTCTCCAAATAAATTAGTTGAATTTGTCTGGTGATTTTGTGGTACAAGACAAGCGTACAAACCTCCAAACTCTTTTCTCAGAATGATGTTTGGCTCAAGGGAAGAGATTCCATTAGCTTACGGGCATGTCACATGCAGCTGCATTATGCTTCTCCTATGTGCCCTTTCACTATTAAAAAAGCCCTTCCAGGAGTGAGAAAATGAGCCAAATTCAGAGGAGCAGGAGGGGAAAGAGGAGCAGTTACCAACTATTCAGATGTCTCGGGAAAATACCCCTGGAATTGCAATGCTGCAGCTTACCCTCTGTGGTGTGTGTATCGGAGAGAGAGCATCAAGATCTGCCATGGGGAACTCTATCCCTTTCCTCTTGAGTTCTTCATAAATATGCACTACTCCAGTTAAATCAGGGCTACTTCGAAAGGCATCAGCCCAAGCCTGGAAAACATGAGGGATTATCCGTAAACCTTCCAAATGAAGTTCCAGCTCCACCCTCACCTCAGATACTGACTACAAAAACTTTTAGTTATTTCAGCTTCAAAGGGAAGCTGTAATCCTTAGACCTGGCCTAAAAGATCCTGCAAATATTATAGGTCTCATACACTTTTTATTCAAATATAAAATAGGCAGGAACCCAGTGCACAGTAGCTACGTCTAACCCCTGACATCATCAGAATCTGTAAATGCAAAAGAAAGCCTCAGCCAATCTCCCATATTTAGCACTGATCACATGCTGATCTTTTCTTGCATATTCTATGGCCAACGACCACCAAAAAAAGTCTGTATGCAAGAGGAAGATTTAAGCAAAATTCATAAAGTCATACAGTAATCTTAGGTAATCTCAATTACTTTGTGAAACACCCTCATTTGTTGCCAAAGGCAAAACACATCTGTCAAGTTTTCGTCAGTATTTTATTTGGACCAAAGGTAAATAAAAAAGGTGGTTTCTGAGGTTCTTATATCGTGAAACATGCAGTCCCATGAGCGGCAGAACTAATGAAGCCTGGGTTCTTACAGAGCATATCCAATACTTAGACACCCCGGTGTGTCAGAAAGAACAAGTTTAAAAGGAGAATTTCCCACAGCCAGAACACTCATAATATCTCTCCCGCATGAATTCTCTCGTGTCTAAAAAGACTTCAATTCACATTTGAGCTTTTCCTTCAGTGGGAGTACTAAGTGTTTCTCTTTGCTAGCCAGCCTCCTGTACGCATGAAGCTGCTAGGAGCTTAATATCTCGAAAGTCTCTACCCCCTTTCACTCTGGCTGGAAATTAGCCAAGTATTAAAAATTTAGGGGAAGGAAAAATTGAAATATTATGACTCAATTAAAAATGAAGCATCCCCCAAATCCCCACATAAGTGAGGTAGACTTATCAGCATGCCGGATCCAGAACTACTGTGAGACGGGTGTGTGGGCTCTGAACTTAATTCATTTAGTCATCATTTTTACACTAGCTCTTTGACTATTTTTGCTTTAAAAGCTGGTTTTAACTACTTTTTATATCTGAGAGGACAGAAATCAAAGACAGCAAAACAAGATAAGAAATAGTAGTAATATTGAACTTACATTCCTATTTTGTTCAATTTTAAGAAAGAACATTTCCTACCCTATGTGCCTAGGAGACAATCCATTATCAGCTGCAAGCTAACAATTCTGGGTTTGCTTCTCAGCTTTGTTAAAGAGTAAATTAACTTCATCAACTGTTCTGATGCAGTGCAAATCCAAGCAGCCCTATTTGAGCCAGAGAAAACAGCTCTGACTGCAAAGAGCCATTCTGTTTCCTTAGAACCGACCTTCCAAACCATCCCTAATTCTGATGGAGATATTGACTGTACAAGTAATTCTGCCCTTGCACTTTCTCCGCATTTTCAATTTACACAAGAAGTCATCTGAATGATGCTTCTACATAATGGTGTTCCCCACTTCAACATTATTTGCAAGTGAAAAATGTTAAGCGAGGGATGCTCTCTTTAACAATCACTCAAAAGAAACTTAGAGGCAAAAGTACACTGTGTTGCTGCCCCCAACTTTTAATGAGGCTTGTTTGCCCAGGAGGACATACTAATGCATCCTCTCTTTCACTGGCTTCCTATAAATTTTGTTGTAGGCACTAATGACAGTGAAGTCACTTCATTTGCACTCTACCTTTTTAATACATTGTCTTCTGCAACTCTCTTCCCTGCAGAAAGGAGACACTTTCATTTGTATTGTTCTTCTGCCTGAGCTGGCAGCATTATCTATATTCGCGTGTGTCTCAGAGGTCACAGGCAGGACTGGGCGCTATTGTCCTAAGTGCTGCCTACACACATTGTAGGACAATCCCTGTCCTAAACAGCTTACAGTTCAACTAGGCAAAAGTAATATTAGCTCTACTTTACGGATAAGGAGCTACACACAGAGCTGAAGAGACTTGCCCATTGTCCAAACAAGTGTATGACAGAGGTGAGATCAAATTCAGATCTTCTAAGGCTTCAGGCCGGACTATCAAAGGTAGATGCTTAAGGATGCTGCTGTATAAATCCCACTTGGCATCTCAGTGTGCCCAAACAGGTTAATTAAACACCGTTGCAAATCTGGCCCCTAAATCAGTGACCACCACAAGACAATTTTTCTAGTGTTAGACACTTTTTAACACATGTACCTTCCACAGAATTTGTCGTGCCACCAGAAGGTTCCCCACGCTTCACCTTCAATGACAGTTCTCAGCTACTGGGCAGCAAGGTGGCAGGGACTCCAAAGTGATATGCAAGCTCTTACCAGAGGCCCAGCAATAAGGAATACTTCCAAGGCCTTTTAGCAAGGTGAAGAAGGAAGGATAAACAATACATAATACATGCTAATTCGTGTACACTGGAAAATAGGTTGAGAAAGTGAAACACAAGATGCCCAACATCTCAAAACAGTCAAGTCTCTAGATAAGAAATTGGATGGCAGCTTCATCCACTGTTGCTGTGGAAAGGCCCAGGAGTATAAGGACTGTATGGCTGGAGGCATTTGCTGTTTGCACAGCTTTTTTCCATGCTTCCAAGCACTATTAATCCTCTCATTTCTGTTCTTATTAATTCCCTGGTATCAAATTGTAAAGAGCCTACGGAAGAGGATAAATGTAATGTTAGTGGAACAGAGCTGAGAAGAGATCAGCCCCCTGGAACGGAGTTAACTTCAACCCCAGGGAACTCCAAAGAGCAAAAGTCTAAGCTGAGCAAAGTGGTCATGACGGCCAGGATATTTTGGGTGTGCGTGTCCATAGGGCAGCTGAGATGAGTGACTGCAGTCACTTTTCCAAACTGGTCAAGCAATCTGGAAAACAATGTCCCGTACCACCTCCAGCTAAAGAGACACTAGCAGAACCCACCCACAGGCAACTTTCATAATTCTCAGGCTTTTTATACCAAAAGGCATTTAGTACCCAGAGTGAAGCTTTTAGCTCTACTGCACTAAGTCTACTCAGATAAAGCTCTGTTTAACACACTGAGGCAATGACTGCAGCTTTTTGGTTATGTTACAAATACATCCATCTTAGTTGCACTGATGACCGGGAATCCATGTAAATCCAGGACCCAGCATAACCAACATTCTCTAAAACACTGCAGCAGAGCAAACAGTATGGAAACACACACAGTTTCTCTTTATGGAACAGTATTTAACCTCATCTTCTGGTCACCACGTGCATCAGCTCTCCCACCAAAGCAGGCAGACACCCAAGGGCTCAGTCAGATGCACACGAGTTGTTTTAAATAACTTAAATAATTTTGTGCTATTTTTTAAAAAAGCCTCGAGATCAGAGACCAGAAATAAAGGGACCCTGCAGACCCCGGCAGGATGCTCACCTAATTCTCCCACCCAGCCTATTTCCTGTTCAGAAATCACTTATTTACATTGTCACACTCTAACGATGTCCTCCTACCTGTGCATCCAAATAACAAATAAACCAGCAGAAATTCAACTGCGTGCTCTGCCACAAAAATCAGAAGTACATCCGGAAAACTATGCTGCGCATTTGTAAGTACCTTCCCACAAGAAACACTGCAGCAGGTTTATATCATTTTAAATACGCAGTGTCTTTCAGTCTCTGGTGTATGGAATAGCCTGTAGGAGCTTAGTGATAAAGCTTCCTATAATTGTCAGATTTCCTCCAGGCAGGCACCAATGTTTCCTCATGTGTTGCTAATGGTTTGTGGAATTAACATGGCTGTTTATTGTTATGCTGCACAAAAGGAGAAGTGGCAGACAAGCCTATGTCTGAACTTTCCCACTGCAGGCAAGGGTTTGATAGCGCACTTTTACTGCACAATAACCAGAGAAAAGACACTAAAAACATTTTAACTCCTATATGGTCATTTACTTTTCTATAACCATCTTTAAAAGGAATTCAGAACGCTTTCTAATGGAGGGAAACAGCTCCATTTTACAGTCAGGGAAACAGACACAGAAAGGTAAGCGTTCTGCAACTGACAGCAAAAGTGCCATCTCCTAAAATTTCCTGGCCTCAGCTGACAAGCCCATCACAGAAGCAGGTCTCCAGCTTCTAGATTTGACTGTTAAATTGCAAAGCCATCCACTTGTTTTAGAGCAGAGTGGTAGCTCTCTAACTAGAATCCAGCCATTTCTCCCTGGATAAAGTATCTATGCACGTGCATGTCTGCTCTTCCCTGCCAATCTGGATATACTGTTTGTTTTTACATATAAAAATCTTGCCACATTTTTAATGATGACAGCATGTTTAGCGATGCGTAGCACTGAAGCAGACAGTCCTTATTTCAGGCAGCAACATATGGAAGCAGAGACAAGCTGTGTACCTGAATCAGCGCTAGTACTTTATCCTGTACAATAGTGGGGGGATTATTCTTGGGCGAGATGATTTTCACCAGAACACCATCTATGAAGTCACGGTTTGCCACTAAGACATGAAAGCGATGGCCACAGTTCTTCACACAGGTCTCCAACACCTACACACACACAAAAAAACATTCACTGTTGGAGCAAAGCTTGATCACACACAGAGAATCTATGTGTTTGGTCTCCGATTTTGTGGTTTTTTTTAATTTTATTTAAAATCTTTTGATGGGAGGGAGAGAAGACAGAGGAGAAATTACACTTTTACTCTTAATTTTTCTTTTCTTCCCCAATTTTACCAAAAAGCTTACTTTTCTACACGCATGTTTAGATGTACCTCACCCACCATTCACATATTGGGCATTTTTATGATCTATCTTTGCCTGTTTTCAAGGTAAAGAAATAGGAAGTTTCTTCCTCTTCAAAGCAGAACTTTCCAACCTGTGCAGCTGAACAACTAAGTACACAGCATCACATGAAGAGCAGGTAAGACAGAGGACATCCTGTCACAGTGAGATATTATCATACTGTGGCACTCCACCATTTTCCAGGTACCTGGAACACAGCTGGACCCGCTTGCTCTGAGCTATAAGCCATGTTTTAGAGTTGGGAATTCAGGTGAATGATCTTCACTCATTCAAAACACTCCCTTGTGAATGCTCTGACAGGTTAGACTTTGACACATTTTCCCCCTGCAACCTAGCTAGAGGCACCTTCCACTTGCCATTCAACTGCCATGAAAGAACAGCTGTTGATTTTTCTCTGAAGAACATGATTAGCATGGAGATAAATCCAATGCGTCACTTCTCCTTACAGCCATGCCTAATAACCACTGTGGCTCTGTATCTGAGGAGTCTGTAATTACTCTCCTACTTCAGCTACCTTCATCAGCCCTGATGACACGGACTCATTCCTGATGAATTTCGCTCTTTCCTGCACAATGGATAATCTCGTGGTTTGGTCTTCGGTAATCTGTCAAAATGACAATCCAGGATAGGAAATGGCAAGAAGACAGAAAGTACAGTCACGCTTCATCAGGGAGATGCAACAAGAGCTGTGTGAAAGAATCATACAGATCACCTACCCACAGCAGTACAACTCGATCTAGTTACTGCTGCTCATTCCTCAGTCTGCTGCGGCGCAGAGCCTGCCCAGCACCGCGCGTTCAGCAGTGCTGCATTGCCCAGGAAACCCCTAGCTAAAGTCATCAGTAGGAAAGGTCACTGGCAAATTATCTCACACCTTAGCAGTGCTGCCTAAATGCACAGAATATAATTTACACTTTATTGAGTGAAATTAGATCAGCATAAATTAATTTGAGTCTCCTGCAGAGATCCATTCACATGGGAAATTGTGCATCAGCTACTCATGAAGCTGAAAATATGGCAAGTTCATCATCCTCACTTGCAGATATGCCCATAGCTGTTGTCTTCGGGTGGAGAAACAGTAGGACACAGGGAGAGAGTAGAAGGGAAAGCCCCAGAGGGTACATAGACTCATTTGGGTTACTTTAACTTTCCTCGGTCAGTACTGGGGAAGAATAAGATCCCAGGAAAAAGCAGAAATCAATTGAGTCAGAAAAACGCTATGCAAAGCTTGCAGCAACTCTCCCCAAGGAAGTGAGGACGCAATTGGAGAGAAGAAAAGGGCAGAGCAGTGGCTGTTAAAGCAAATAGTGTGTACATTCAAGAGAGTGCCAGGAAAAGGAAAATGGCAAAAGAAAAGGGTTCTGCCCTTTTGAGGCATTCCAGCCTGCCCCCACTCACCGTCAGTGCCAGCATGACCTCTCTGTAATTTTTGTTTCCATTCAGCCTCTTCTTCAGTGCTCGAATGGCATCCTTTGGACTGAAGGAGAAACACACCATTTTTAAAAGACAGCTCAAACACTTTTCATACACTGTACATAAACTGTGGGAAAAGGAATACTTTACCATTTCCAGCTGGACATAAACATGTGTGTTAACTTCAAATTACTTGACAACAACCAAACTAGGGTCATGTAGAATTATGCGAGGAGACAAGATATCACAGGAGTCAAGACCAGAGCAATGCCCAAGGCCTCCAAAAAGGCAGGATGTTGATCAAGAAGGAAAGATTGACAGCCACTCAGAAAAAGGCCCAGGGCATAAGACCAGCAATCAGTTCTCCTACAAACTGCAAGCAGCACAGCCTTTCTGATGCTGAAGGAGATGTATGTCTATTCAAATAGCTGAAATTAATTGCATTGCAGCACTGCAAAGCGATACGCCTGCTGAAAACAAGAACCCCATGCCAGCCCTTTCAAGCAGAGACTGATGACAGAAAGTGCTGCATCACACAGTGGTTTTCTGAAATGTCTAAGGAGCAGGAAAACAAAGCAACTCAAATGCAAACTACAGTCAAACTATGAGCATCTGCCCCCAGACTCACTGCACCTCCTCACATGCGGAGTACGACCAGATGAAGATCATGCTCATGAACCTTTCAAGGTTTGCCGAAACAGCACATACCCTTCTTCTGTCTCATTGATAATGTCACAGATCTCCATGTTAAGTGTCCAGTCTTCACTCTGCAGAGAGCCATCTGTGGCCTTTTCTGTAAAGTAAAGAAAAATAAGTCTTTTCATATCTTCCTAATTAGGTACTATACTTCAGTCCATCTTCAGTTACTCTGAGCTGAAACTATCCAGTAGAAGAATGACAGAAAAAAAAAAAACCACAAAAAGTTCCCACTGACTGTAAGCAACGCAAAATTTTCCCTCTTGGTTTTAGGGATCGGTATAGAGGTTCCCAGATAGAATCAATTATCCCTCAAGCTCACTGCCTTCAGCCCACATAGATGGGCAGCTCTTCAACGACTCCTGAATTCCTGAAGAGTAGGAAAATGTCAGCTAATTCCAATTTAAACTTCTTGGATGCTGCATTGCTGGCAAGTTATGAGGTAGGAAAATCTCCCCAAAATCAACATGACCTCCCCCTGTTTTAGTAGATAACACCTCCCCAAGAATCAAGGGAGGAAAGATAGCAACTTGGAGACAGAATTCAAGGAAGTCCAGAATTTCAGCGTGGAAAGAATCACCAGCATGTGAAAACCTTCAGCACATGGCAATTCATGTCGTAACATCATTCGCAGGCGCCCCTTTTTGCCTGGGACTCTTTTATTCCTGTACTGCCATCCCTAAATATCTGCACGCCAGGGGCAGTGCTTCCCTCTGTCCCACGCTGTGTCCCCAAGCTCCACTACATGCTGGGCCTCCATACACATCTCCCAAGCACAGTCCGCCTTCCTCCCGACTCCCAGATGCTCCCTCGCTATTAGTGTGGCAGGTAAGTCAGTCACTCCAGCATCAGATTAAATTCTATGGGAAGGATGACCTATAGCACTGTGACAGTGGCAGATGCCAACTGTTGGCAGCTTAATTTATAGACATCTGCAAGAGTAGCATAACCATAACTTCAAGTAATCAGTTGACAAGAACTATTTCCTCCTTGGGATTTCCTCCTAAATCAATATAGTTCTGTCTAGTGGTGCCTAGAACATCCCCTGAATTTTTCACACTTTTCACTTGCAGCATTCAAACCCTATCTGTGTGACACTACCCACATTCAGAAATGCTATTGAGCTGAACGTAAAGCCTGTTGCCAAAGACCTAAAAAGGGGACCCTTGAGCCAAGTGCTACCTTCTCCTCTAAATTAGTCTATTTTTTTTTTCTACAGATCCCTGGCATCCAATGTTGGAAGGGTAAACAAAAGCATTTTTAAAACATAAAATAAACCAAAAACCCCACGAACTTCTAAACAGTTTAAAGCAGAAAAAAAACACAGGTACCATCTTCCCCAACTATCTTTCTGTGTTTCTTCCCCAACTATCCTTCTGATTTGTTTACATCAGACCCCAACCTGCCCCCCTAGAACAAGGCAGATTTTGTTTGAGAACACCAAGCTCCAAGGACTTCATACATCTTTTTTTCTGTTTACCAACCATGTTTTGCCCATTAATGTTTCTGTCACTGTGACTGAGGATACAGATGCCCACAGGTCATAATTATGGGACATTATTTGGAGAAAGACTATGTGTCTGGGTAATTCAAGTTTCAGTCACTTGTCTACGCCAGAACAGTGGCTAAAGCAGCTCCACCAAGGACAGTAATTAACAGAAGTCGTAGACAAACCAGATAGCACATGCAAAATCCAAGCAGAGAGTGCTGAAAAGAAGCCATCTACCTCCAGAATGGAGAGGGCCCTGTGGAAAAGGAGATTATAGAACAGAGATCATTCTTCCCTCAATTTTCCCATTCAGAGAGGCAGTGCTGCAAGGCACGCAGACCGCAGGGTCTCACCCGCCTGTGCCATCTTCACCTCTTTTTCACCCATCACCACCTCATGGTAGAGTTCACTTTGGCAACGAAAACTCTTTCTCTTTGAGGAGGACCCTCAGAGAGATGCACGGCTTCCAAAATGTCCAATAAATACCGGGCAGGTTATCGAGCATTTTTAATTTACTACATTTTGGATATGTTGAGCAGGGATTCTCTTAAGGAAAAGTGCAAGCAGACGTGTTTAATGTTTTCTGGGATACAGAAATTCATCTTTGTGCAAAGTTACTTGTAACAATTGTTTTTTTGTCTTTTGTTCTTCTACTCCACATAAGGCTTTATTGCTATAGAACGTGATCTGCTTTCACCTCCATATAGTCCTTGTTGCTTAGGAAAACATTTTATTTGAGAAAACCCCTTAGTAGTCAGAATATAAAAAAAATCGCTACATCTGCTCTGCTGGAGAAGGTGATCTCCAAAGCTGCAAAGGATTTATAAGCACAGTGCTGCAAAATGAGAGATTACGCCTTAAATAGAGGGCATTCCTTAAGCTGGGTGCACGATTTGTTTTCTTAATCTAAAACTATATTAAGAAATTTGTGTGTTCTTGACTGCATTTGGCATCAGGCAGCAGCTTAGCAATGTTTGTACTATCTGGTCTGCTATAATCATCTTTTATAAATGATTGTGCAAAATGCTGATCCTGGACAAAATTGCGCTAGCCACCACTTCATTCACTGGTCTTGTAAAACCCATTTAGTTAAGGTTTATTTTGACAAAATGTGTATATGGCAGTACTCCACAGCTGAAACGGTGATATTTTGGAGATGGCAGAACGAAGAGATGCTGCTGCGGCACCGTATGAAGCGTAGCACACGAACACTTGTCTGGGGTCCCCAATAACCTCATTCGTATTTCCCTTCTGAGATACACTAGGGAAAACGAAATCCCTTTTCTCCCCGAAACTTCGGTTACTGCCTTTTTATTTTTGCACTTCTGTTCTTTAGTTGGAGTCATACGTGGTTGAGACTGTGTGGGTTTAATTCTTTTTGAGAATTAGTTCTTTTCCCTTTGGGTAATTTTTAATTCGAATAAGAGTCGGAAGCTAATTTTAGTCTCTTCTTCAGCGACGGAGAGCACACAAGCGCTCGTCAACCGTAGTCGTTTGTCCTTTGTAGGGTGTGTGACCCAGATTTGCTGCTGCAGTGCTCTCTCAACTGTTACAAAGGAGTTAACTGACTGCAGAGAAGGCATACGAGTTTGTGTGTGATTTGTTTGAAGAACAGTATTACGCTGCAATGAATTGAAAGCCTGTAGAGCTCTCCCAGAACCAAAACACAGCAGGTCGTCAGTTCTGGGTTTCTGATGAAACAGCTCTGCTTGCCCTCCTCCTTCAGAAATAAATTCCCTGGCCAACGTATCCAAAACGCACTACATCCAAAATGCTCAATAACCTACCCAGTATTTACTGGACATTTTGGAAGCCACGTGTATCTCCGAGGCTCCTTCTCCAAGAGCAAATAGATAGGACTGACAAAATCAAACAGGTTTTGGAACCCACCACAGAATTGTGAGGGAATGGCATGCAAATCATGCAAGCACCCTTTTAAAAAGTCACCAGTTCCTCAATCTCTTTCAAGCTCATTAAGAGGCATCTAAATGGCACTAGTTCACACGAGGACTCTGGAACATGACCAAAGGATTCCAGGGTGACATAAGAGATGTTAAATCACACAGGGGAAAAAAGCAATGAGGAGGAGTCCCTCCTGCCCCTCCTCTCACCGAACTGAAGAGTTTATGGTACAGTTTAATTGTGTAACAGAAGGGCTGGCAACTCCCAGCCTGGGTGCCAAGGGTGCCTTGCACAGCTTCTGACCCGAGAGCAACTCCGAGCGCGGCGTTATTGCCAAGTTTGTCACCGCAGCAGGGGCCAGGAGTTATTGTCTCACACAGAGACATGATACCACCAGTAAGATCATCAGAAAGGCGCTCTCGGAAACAAGATGCTATCGGTTCCCACCGTGTTTCCCAAATTAAAGCATAAATGTACTGGTAGAAAGACAGACAATCTGGCTCTCCATGCCTGACACACTGCAGACCTTGGACACTGCATACGCACATGCAAGCCTTAGCTTATCTCCGCTCTGCAAAGAAAAGGAGAAAAAATGGTGCTATTTTTTCATTCACACCTTCCCTCTGAGATCTAACTCTTGTGGCCGCATTTCCACACTCTGCCAAATGGCAATATCAGTATTTCCCTGCTCACACTGAAATCATGTACATTTTATGGCATTCAGAAGGGGCTGTTCAGTAAAGTTTTCAGTGCAACCCCCCCAGCCAAGCTTCTTCCCAAGCAACCTGCTCCAACCTGAGAGACGTCACCGCAAGGAAATCCAGTCAGAAATGCCCATCTAACCACCACGTAATAAACGGGCAGTGCAGGGCTGGACAGCAATGTTCTCTTAAATGCAGGGAAAAAAACAGAAGAACTTTTAGCCCCCATCTTGAACCCAGCTCAAAAGTCACCTAACCAAGAAATGCTCACACTGGTAGTCCTCAAGAAGCTACTCTCACAGCTCTTCCCAGTTCATGCTACTTTTGCTTCAAAGTTACAGTTCAATGTTGATGACACTCTTAAAATTTGACTTTTTTCACATACGGAGGAGACAAAGCAGAACTCCTCGTTCTTCCCTGCTTCCCCCTTCCAATGTTTGCCTCTGGCCATTACACAGAACCAGCCAATGCAGACAGCCTGAAGATTTTCAGCAGGATTGCAACGGCACATGTTGAAGTCTGTATGCTATTTAACTCACGTGCCATATGCAGGTTTATGCAGCTGAGACTGAAAAACTGACTGCTGGAAGCACTGAGAACATCTACTCTAGCTGAATGATGACAGCAGGCACAACCAGGAGGAAAATCTCCCAAAAAGGTTTATCGATAAGCGCCAGTAAGTGACTGTGGTGCTGCATAACAGTCTTGGAAGAAAAGGCAAATGTGAAAGTTAAATGTTGCCCTAGCTACAAATCACATTAAATGAAAATGGGAGATTCTGAATACCAGAATCTCGTGAATGAACACATCTTTGTGCTCAGAGAAATCACAGTTTTCTGTCTTGGGACTTCTCCAGATGTTGCTTCAGAGACTTTTGATTCATACATTTGGGAAGAATACGCACAAAAAAGAAAAATCACCTTTGTTTATCAAAGAAGAATGCACATCAATGCACCATATTAGAGAGATCCCAAAGCAAGAAAGTTCCAATTCCAAATTTTCCCTTTCCTCTAACAGCATTTGGTGCTCAAACAGCACAAAAGATCTTTTCTTTTTCTTTTATTTTTTTTTTTTTGGCTTGGAAGTTCAGAAGATGGAGGATCTTAGATCTTTGCCTTGCCTCTTAACAGTCCACCTGCCTACCAGCTGTGCTCCATGACTGAAATTAGCAAATCAAACAGTCAGATGTGTTATATTTCACTCTGCATAATATGTGACAGAGAACAGAAGAAGCCACAGTACTAGCAGGCTTTTACATCCATCCTACTGGTCCCCCTCCCTTCAGCTGAGTGGAGCTCTCTCAGAAACAAGGCCTATCAGCTGAGGTCAAATGCAAAATGCTTTTATAAAACAGACAAAGGTCTTTTGGAAAAAGAAAAAAAAAAGGGCGGGGGTTTGCAAGGCAACGCAAAACACACAAGATAGCTCACAAGGGAAGATAAGCTGTTGAAGGAGACGATAACATCTCTCTTCTGAGCTGTAACTTATAGAATTGTTTTGCTTTAAAGCATCATTACATTTTGTGACTGCAGTTGTCTCTCTTGCATTCAAAAAATCATCAATGACCTGCACGGCACCGTCAATAAGACCTGGAGAAAGACCATACAGAGACCACGGAAACATATTTCAGCTGTCCAAACGAAATGAAGATAAGACTAAGGATCCTCAGCATGGCTGCTGCGTTCAAGACATCTCACTTGGAAGACAGAAACACACAAGAATAACACACTTGGATACTCCTGGACCTAACAGCCTGTTCTTCTTTTCTCTACATTTGCTTTTAGAAAGACAGTCACAGACACTTAGACATTATGGTAAGCAACGGGAGGTTTACTCCTTTTTATCAAAATGCTGGTACTAAAAAATAAATGTGACTCATTCAAAATTCAAGATCAAAACTCAACTCTGAAGTGACTTGCTCATAAAAACCTGCCAGTTTCTTTGTTAGAAAGCACAGCTCCAATAGCATTTTTCAATTAGCCACCTCACTGCTCCAAGTCCTTTTTCTACACTCCTTATTTCACACTGCTCTGAAAATGCTGAGCTTCACACTTCCAAAGAAAAAGCCAGTCAGCTAGAACAAACGGGCTCAAACTGAACTGCAAGGCATTACACAAAAACGTGATTTGGGTTGTACTGCTGCAGCACTGGTCATTCACTTTGACCGTTGTGATTTGTCAACTGATTTTACCTATGCTTGCATCAAAACTCTTTGGAATGAAGTCATCTATCTTCCATTCATTGTTTTGCCAAAGTTTCTGGGGCTGAATAAATGAATAATCGTAATTTATAAAGACTGAGGAGTCCGTGTTAAAATAAAATAACAAGAGGAGCTGTGGGCATGCACATGTGCAACCACAATGACTATTTAGCTCGGATGCTGTTTGAAGGCACAGCGGCAAACTGGGAACTGTCATTTTCTCCAATTAACTTTCAGGTTTTCTTCTTTTTGAAGCTGCCGCCCAAATGCCAAGCTTCTTCAAACCTGCTTTCCAGATCACACTTACCTGCAATCATGAATATGTAATATGCAATTACTGTGGCTTTTTTAAGGACCACATGGTATTCATAGTTATGCTACAATATTCCTGTGATTTAGATGTGCTACAGAAAAGACATCGCCCAACATCTCCCACAAATTCAAGCTCTCAGGAGCAGGAAACTACAGCTGATTAACGGCGCATAGCTGTGCAGCAGTTTCAGAAGCAGAGCAGGGTGAATGGATTAATACATATTAAACAAATATTAACAGCTGTATAACAAAGAAAATTTTTCTTTCATATTCAGATCAGAGCTTCACCTGAACAAGAAGAAAACCGAAACAGAAATCCTAATAATAATAACATCAGAGTAGGGAAGAGAGCCTGTCAGCCTGACTCGCTTAGTTTATCACATCTCATAGCATAGGTCTCAATGCATTTGCAGTTTGTAAAACCAGACTGACCATCCAGTACCACGCTACTGTATTGTACAGAAATGGCCTGACAGGGTAACTAGTCCAGGCAGTTTCTGTACTCGGATATCATTTATCTCCGGCACAAATGATGGTTCAGTCATAGTCCTTAAAAGCATTGGAATCTGGATCCCAAGCAGAACAGTGTGTTTCTCTACAATAAAGACTTTTGTTACGAATCTTCTCACTGAAGTTCCCCCATCAGCAGAAATTGTTGCTGCTGACAGCATGCTCCACTGAATGACATGTGTATATAAGTTGCTGTCTTTCAAAACAGATGGCAGAAAGAGACTGCTGCTGCTTTAAAACAAAGTGAAATCCCTCTGACTTCTTCATTCTACACAGCTTTAAAAACAAAACACAAAAAACCACCTTCCTCCCACATACTGTACACGCATTAAAGCTAACGGGTTGACCTATGTACCGTAAATAGCTGTCCTTCAGAGCCAGGTCATATGGCAGCAGCTCCCAGCTCATTAAGCCATTTGCACGATTCAGAGGCACTTTTCCCTAAAAACGAGCCTGCACTGCATTTTCTTCACCTCCCTCGGCAGTGACCTTGGCCAGATTCTCATCTCACTGCAAACCCATGATATTCAAAATATGGTGCTACTTTGCAGTTGACAAACAAGGACCTGCTCACATCAGAAATCAATAGGCTAAAGTCTTCAATCAGAAACGTCAAAGCAGTTTTAAAATATACGTCCTGTATTAATGGATTTTAATGGATTTGAATGGAGATGTTTACCATCTGATTTACTGTAGGGGAGCGACAAATCAATGTTCCTTTATGACATGTCACATCTCATGGCAGACTGTCCCCGCCGTACTGTTGTATCGGTGGAGATGATGGCTCGCCACTTCGCAAACATCTGTGATCTATTAGACAGCACTTCCACTAGTCTAATATTATCACACTCCAAGTGTCCATCTCTCTTCTCTAGATGAGAGGCACGAAAGCAAATTAAAACCTTCTGAGTGACAAAACGTTCTCCCTCAGATTTGCCCTTCTGAGTTAGACTGTGACTGCTGTGACTTGTCCATACGACCCCGTATGGGAGAATTTATCAGCACAGCGTTGTTCCAACAGGTCACCGCGCTGGGACGGTTACCCAAATCTCCTCGTCCTTTGATCACAGTAAGGCAGCTGGTGCTGCATACCAAATCACACCAACATTTAGTCATTTCCATAGGCAGAACTTGGATTGTACCCTACGACTTGCCAAAGACTTTTTATATTGTTTTAATTTCTCCAAGGAACTTGGGTGATTGCTGCGGACTGCCTTGTTGCTTAATTGGGGCTACCGTTTCCTCAGCTGAGAATCTCAGGTATTAAAACACTGACATAGTAAATGAATAATGGCTGTTCACCAACACTAGAAATACAACATTTCTTAATAGCTGGGCCTTTGGCTCTCCCCACCCAAAAAAAACCCCCAAAGAAACTAGACAAAGAAGCTGAAAAAAATAGTCTTTTCCCAAACACCCCTTAGTAGCTGAGAAGGTTTTCTCACCAGAAAGACAACTCATGACAACCCAAATATTCCAAAAAAGCTCTTAAATGACTATAACACATATACATGAATTTGTCCTAATGCCAAAAAAAAATTGATAAAAAAAAGAGCAGAGTCCATTCATTTTATCAGCCTTAACTTCCAAATCTGAGAGAAGGGGCAGCTGAAAGCAGTGATTTATTTCTCAACTTCCTTGTTAACAAGTATGCCCAAAGGCGCTATTACAGTGGGGTTTTATTTATAAGTCACACAGAACACTGGTATGACAGTTCCTTAAATAAACCATTGCAAATTGCCTTTTAAAACATTCCCTCCAAAACACAGCAAAACAATATCATAATACAAAGCAGAGGAATGTATTTGACCAGTAATACACTAACAGGAGGCGAGAGAGAGAGAGAGAGAGAGAGAGAAATATTCTATGCATCCAGCTGCAGTTTTACCACCCAGAACTGCAGGCAGAGCAGTATTACAATTTGATATGCTAGCTGCACAAAACGTTGCAAGCACCATCAAGAGCAAGAAGTTGTCCTGATCTGTGACTAGCTGCCCCATTCAGGACTTCAAAAGCACCCAGTAATTACAGGTTAGAACAAAAAACTGTCTGTATGAAAAGTTATGGATGATCAGTGTGTCAGTGAGCTATATTCGAAATCTATCAGCTCTTGATGGCTAATTTTGTACTACATGAGTAAAGCAAGTTCTAATAACTCACTTGGGACTTCACTCCAGTACTTACAAGCTACGTGCTTTTCATATTCATAAAACAAAACTAATTGCCTTTCATGGATGAATGTTCTAAGAATTTTTAATCCACGTCAGCTGCAAACTCTAAAAATCCATCCCCATATACTTAAAACTCCCCCTCCCACCGACTCACTTGTAACATGTTTGCTGCAAACAAACTATAAGGCAAAGATAATCCATCAGGCTCCTACATTAGTATTATTTATATTATTTTTTTACAAGTTACTCCTAAAGTCAATTGCCCACATTCTCACATGCTTAAAATAAACTGAAAACACTAATTACATTTAGTGAGGGGAAAAAAAAGTCAAAATCTTTCATTCCAACAAAAAAAGCAGTTACAAACAAGCTTATTCCTTAGCTGCAGCATGCTACAGCAGATTTTTAAGTCAGTGTTCATACACGATAATTAAAATGTGTTATGAATGAAATTAAACAACTCTCGCATTAGACTATTTGATGTGCGTGTTTCCACACCCAGCTGTCCTATAGATCTACAACTATGAAGGTGAGAGCTGTGTCCTCTGGAAAAGCGCAATTATCCCGCACGTAGAAGCAAACTAGACAGTGAAGAGCCTGCAGCTTTTGAGGGCTGACAGCTCACGTTTTCTAGTGTGAAATGCTTCAGTTTGCATTTCAGTTTTGCAGCCTTCCCTCACACTGCTCTACAAGAAGACAGCAGGCCTGTGCAAGAGGCAGCTAGCTCCGATCCCATTCAAATTTTCCAATATATCCACGGCTTGAAGATCAGCGTCTGGAATACACTAAGCGTTTTCGCCACGGGAAGAGGGGAGAGCTGGCTCCTGTTCCACTAGGTAACAGGAATCACTTTTGCCAACGCTGCTGTCATTGAAGGGCTTTATTGCCAGCTGCCCATTCCAACAAGCCAAGCTCGCTACGCCTGCAAAAGCTTAGCGGCTAAACACTTCCAAACGATCTTCTCAGGAAACCTGAGTGCAAATCAGGCAGCAATAATAACAAGATACATGTGTGCAACTCCATTTATGCAGGCTGAGAAATGCAGATTTCTTGGTCTCTGATAACCCTATTAAAAATTCTGTTCTGTTTCTACAGCCCTGTTTCTCTTGTGTCACTGCTGTAGATAAGCCTGAAAAAGACTGATAAAGAGAAAACGTAAATACTGTAAGTTTAGATCAAGTATGCAAATGTCTGTTTCTGAGACTGTCATTTTACTTTTCCCGTAAGTCCCCATTCACCAGCTTGTGTTATCTAGTCATACGACTTTGTAAATTCTTCAGGTCAGGAACTGTCCCAATGCATTTCACATTCCAGTGCGATTGCTTCTGTTACACGATACACTAACAGTGTGGTAAAATTAAAAACAATGTAAATCTCTCAGGGGACCGCAGCATACTTTTGGAAAATATCATAAAATTTGGATAAACTATATTGGTCCTTGGACAGTTAAAATTCTAACTAGAACACAGATCTTGAGCACTGCTTACAAATAGTTTGGCTTATTTACCATATGGAGCAGGGAAGCAAATCCTAGGAAATGAAAAGGGCTGATCTGGTGCATTCTGAAAACTGCGGAGGATGGATGGAAAGGTAACTTTCCCAGTGTGAACATACACAATCTTCCGGAACCTACAGAGAATGACCTTTCCGGTCTTCGCTGCTTACAGCTTGTTAATCAACAACAGGGGGGATGTCACGGGATACCGAATAACAAATACGAAACCTACTGAGGCCTTTTTGGCAGTGTGACACACTGATAGATGTTAGTGTCACAGCTCCTGCTTGGGAAAGCAACAAGTACTGGCAAAGGCACTAGCCTGGCCCCGTTCACTGGCGACCAGCTGAATGACCGGGCTCCTCCAGCTCCATCTGAGGTTAGCCTCTCCCGGGCATTCCCTTATGTTTCTGGGTGAACCAAGACCTTCTCAACTTCTTTTGGGTTTTATGTTCATCTACACTGTGCACGTCCTTCCTCTGAGCCAGGCAGCAGCTTCCTAAGCAACCAACACCAGTATAATGACGCCTTTTATGAAAGAGTGGCCTTTAGAGCTGTAAAGCCTGCCCGAGTGAGGCTGCACCATTTCATCTCTCTGCTGGTGAACATCAACGGCCTGGAGATGATTCTGCAAGCCAGCGTGCAAACGAAGGTTTGCTTTAAGGGATGCTACACGTGAAATACCTCATTAGCTGCAGCAAGACTGAAGGCCAATACTCTTTAAGGCACCTGGTTGGAAGAGGGATTTTTCATTACTCACTGGCTTTGCCAAGTCTGTGGCATAGATGGGGATTTTAAAGGCAGTTTTAATTATAGTAGGTAAAACCCACACATGATCAAGCTGCAGTGTCAGAAAAACCACCAGAACTGAACACTGACCCATTTGGGTTGTTTGCTGAACTTTAATCACTTTCCAAGTCTGACAGCTGCTCAAACTTAATTGCTCATTATGCTTGTAAATAAAAACTGATCTCACTCTCTGATTAGCCAACCATCTTATAGTTGCCATAACAACTTCTTGTCTAATAAGTGATTTCAGATTTACCATTATTTGTACTAGCAGAAAATTTCACAAAGGTCTGAGATCGCTCTTTTCACTAAAATACCCTTCTAATTAGAAGAACCGAAAATCAGCACAGAAAGGGCAGCTCAAAGATAATGAAAAAACAAGCTATTTATGACAACAGCTTAAACATGAGATAAGGGTACCCCAAAACCAAATATATGCCAGATCCTGCTTAACCCCTACCTTTCACTATCAATCATCTTATTATCATACCCATACCCCATAATAACTGCTCAGAAAAATACTAGACAACATTCAGGTAATAACTGGTCACAGTGTGGAGACCAATTTCAAGATTCACTCCAGATGGAATACCAGTAAAGTTTGTCTATTTTTCTCTCTTCATCTCAAATTAGGAGCCAATTAACTGGTTACATTCCTTAATACTCTGTTAACTGATAGGAGCGCTTTCTGGTGAACACTGAGGAGTTCAGGTTCTCAACCAGAGAAACAAGAGGGAAAAGCACTTGTATTGAGCCCAACAGATGTCCACTGCATCAACTACAATGAAAGATATTTTGGAAGGGCGAGCTACAATATAGTATCTTATCTCTGGATCAACTCAGTCAAAAACTTACTTCAGGCTTGACTTTTTGGACAGAATAACTAATGAAAACTTTGCAGAGGTCTGGAAAAAAAATCAGTAGTTAGTAAGTATTTGGTCATCACAGCTCAGTAAAATACCTCTGTTAAAACATACAGACATATTTGTTAGTCTGAGAAGACAGAGTGATGGGGAGCTATGAAATACCGCTAGCCTGTGGGCCTAGTACAGCAGAAAGACCTTCCAAAATTTGCTGGCAAAGCTGCTCAAGCTTGCAATTTATTTGATCTGCTCAAGGTAGTTTTTTGCGTGTATAGGCAAAGAAGGATGCCCTTTTCCTTCCAAAAGGAAAATAAATACAGAAAGCTATAATTGAGACAAAACTAAAGTTAAAAAAAGTCAGGAAATACCAAATTTTAAAAGGGACTTTTTCTGGATTTACTCAGCTATGCAAGAAATGTGAATTTTTTTTTGGTTTTCGGGTCAAATACAAAGCTGGTCACACTTCTTGCAGCAGATGTATCTCACAAAAATACAGAGGATACAACATGCCCAAGTTAACAATATCCTCAACATTCCTGAGCACATTTGGGATGCAACAAAGTCTTTCTTGCCTTAAGAATAAGAAACCAATGCTCTGCAAAGTTCTTGGGTTTCAAACATAGTTTATAACACCGATCTATGCCTTCACTTTGTGTACGTTTTCTTTGATCTGAATTTGAACAAAGAATTTCTTCCCAAAGTAATCTAACCCAGAAGGCTTCTGAGGACCAGCTGGGGAGCAGATCAGCTTATCCTCAAAGAATAAGCAGGCTTACGAACTAACCAAACTACTCAACAGGTTTCTTCTGAATATCTTCTCATTTTTGAGTCTCCTGATGCTCTCTGAGACTACGCCGCGAACACAGAGCTGCCAAAGGGTTTCTGTGAACTGAGAGATACAGAAGCAGTGGTAAATAGTCTATATATAGCTCTGCCAGGAATTGCCCAAAGACAGAGTATATACATACATAGACTTTTTTTTTCTGTCCTAACCCTTGATTTTGAAATGAGTTACTACATTATAGGGCCTACCTTATAACTCTGGCAGGTGAAGAACAATCATAAAGAGTATATTTAAATTTAAAGACAGCGCTGCTAATAATAGACTGGCTGAATTCATTTGCATTTCCCCTTCTTGAGCAATGGGAAGAGTACCTACAAATTGGAAGATCTGGCTCCGTGAGTTACGTAAAGACATGTTTACCTGTAGCAAAGGATCTGCTCCTAAGGGAAGAGAGACCAGGCTGGAGCAAAGCCTTTAGACCAGCATCTTTTGTGCTCAAGAATCATCGGTTTTAAAAGAGCTCTATCCTGATGGCAACTGAAACAAATGAGCAAAACCACCGTGAACTGTCAGCAGACTGACTAAGCAAATACAGGAGATAAGGCCTATCTATTCTAGACAGGATTTTTAGACTCAGCAACAAGTTTCTTTTACGTAGAAAGCTAGTAATTCCCCAGGTGGGGGGAGAAATGGGAAAACTGAGAAATAGTTCTGGATGATCTGTGCAGACTCACCATATGGGGAAAAAACTGTGTTACGCAGACTGGCCCTTCAGGTCACTTCCTAACTTCTCAGGGCTCCTACAACAATTCTTTCTCAACTGTGTTCTCCAAACATGTATGCTTTTAATCACCTATACATTGCACAGATTTTTAAACCAAAACACAAAGTGGGAAATTATTTACCCGGAGTGAAATATGAAATATCAGACAACGAAAGATATTGCTAGGCCAACTCTGAAGAGAACCAGCCCTGCAGGTTCTTTCCCACCAAGGATCATCTCACTGAAATTTCTGCAACAACTGCTGCGGTTCCTCCACTGACCATCATCACCGAGGGCACTACCAGATACCTTGATCACCTTCAAAGAGTACTTAATTAAAAATCCAATGTAGTTTAAGAAATCAAAGGAAAGTCTGACTAATTTAAAACTGGTTTTAATTCAACTAAGGAAAGCACGCGATACTTCATTTTTTGGTGAAAATTGTTTTGGATGAAATACGGAATCAGTTGGAATGGTCTGTGGGGATTTTCTAACTATGTTTTTAGTTAAGCATATTTTAAATACGCAGTTTAGAAAATCTGCCGAGTACACGAATAGAGCAGTATCAAACTGGGAGCGAGTTGTCCTCACACTGCAACCTCTCACACATAGATTTATATTAGAAGCATATGGAATATACATTTAAGCATACTGTGCTGGAAGGGATAAAACTGCATTACTGAAGAATACACGCTATAATACCTTCATGAACTAAAATCTACTTTTGTGCCTATAAAATAAATCCAGTCTTAGAAACCTAGTATTAAATGGTATTATACTAATTATCCAGCGTCACACATGTATGTAGTTTCTCCAAGTTGCCAGATTCATGACTCAGTATTTATTTGCTCCTTTAAAAGCAAAGATATCTATTTTCATATTTCATGGAGATTTTCTTTACAACATAATCCATTGTCATGAAGTGAAAGCAGATCCAAATAATCTTATAAAACTAAAAGCACTTTATCAGACTCTCTTTTGCATGACTAGCACAATTCCATATGAACAGTGGGGCGGCTGGATTTTTAACAACTGACCAGCTACAGAAGTACCTATAAAAGTACTTAAACTCTGAGGAGAACACTTCATGTGCCCTCTTCATTGCCAGCAAAGACAAAATTCATCTTTTTGACACAGCATATGCTGTGGGTATCTGATAGCAAGAAATGTTACTGTTATCTCTTACTGAGAAAAGCTTCCCTTAGAACAGGGCACAATACTTCAGTCGTTATGGGTAAATGCAAAGGACTTTTTATTTTATTATAATGCAATGAATGAAAAGAGAGATGATTCAGGCCCCAATGGAACGCTGCAAACATGTAGTTTTATTGGTACCAGATCTTAAGGTTATGGTGTGCACTTCAAACAGACTTCTGGCGCTAGGAGAAGGTTTGTCTTTAAAAGAATGTTTTCCTTACAGCACAGCAAAGTAGTAAGTTTCCTCTGAAGGGAACTTAAGCAAATTGTGTATGTGGACAAGAAAGCCTGGGTTAATTTCTCCTGCAGGATTACCATGGGCTGCTCACTGTAGTACGTCTCTCTATTCTTGCACGTAGCCATCAACTCATTTATTTAGGAACCGTTTTTTTTCTAAGACTCATAAAAACCTTAAGATATAAGAAACCTGAAGAAAGGCCTTAAGTGCTTCTTTATGGAAAGGAAAAAAAGAGGGGGGGGAATAAAACAGCAGCTCTGGAAACAGACTCTGTCCACCATATTTATTATCAATTTAACAGCCTCGAATGGAAATTGCAAGTGCTTTGATAAAAATCAATTGAAAAGCTGTCTGCCTCACTGTTGCCTCAATAAAGTGCCTCTGTATCTTTTGCTGAAACCCTGTTTTTGCAGCCTCCTTAAACAATACTCTGTATTAAATCACCGCACTGTGCCTCCTCTGAAAAGAGATTCCAGGGCAAGTGCCCAGACCAGCACCCCTCATTTAAACCTCCCTTCATCAACAGGGCCCAGGGATGTAAACCAGCATCGTCTGATCAACATCACCACCTTCCAGTTATACAGGACACCTTAATTTGTACTGTATTGTTAAAAATTTACTTTCAGGTCTCTGCGCATTGAACTCAGGTGCTGGACCTCTCTCCCTGGAGGTCTTTGGCTCCAAGTCAAGCAGACTTCAGGCTGCAGCAAGCACGGCTGACTTCAGCAGTACACACAGCCTTGCCCAGAGCCCTTACCAAAACGCACCTCGACGCTCCCGTCCGTCACCCTGCGAGTAGCCCATTTCACACATCACTGCCTCAACTCAGTCCTTTGCACCTGAGGGAGCCCGGGGGGAAGGGCAGCAGCAAAACTTGGTTTGGATTCAAACAAATAAACACCCTCCTGAAGCCTTTGCAAAATCTCCACAGTAAAAAAAAAAAAAAAACAACTACAAAATGTTAACTGGTTTTACAGTGTTCTCATATGTAAGCCATATGGCCTATATCAAATAAGCAGAATGAGCAAAAAAAAGTCACCAGTACTCCACATTCTTGTAATTCAATCAGCTTTAATCATCTAAGATGTTTTCGCTAACCTACGGTAAGGGTATTTGTTCTAATAACCTTGAATAGAGTGGCGATGCTTTAAAGATGGCTCCCTTGAACAAAGGAAGATAAAAACACAATTTATGGCAGGATGTTGACTCTCAAGGCAAATTTCTGCTACTGTAAATTGCAGCTTTTTCCCCAGGTCAGCCCCTCTCCTGATGGCAAGCAGTTTGTCTTTGCCATTTTAGTACACATCTTCCTTTCCTCATTGATGAGGAGTATTCTTCAAAATAGTCCTCCTCTAAGGATCTAGTCTATTTTATTTACAGTATTAACTGGAAAAAAATAAACCGTTCAGTTGTAAAAACCAGGCTAACAACCAATGCCACGAAGGATCTTGTCAGCCCCGCCGTATCCAGCAGCATGCAAAACCCGTGGCACCCAATTCCGCCCTCTAGGCTCTTCAGCTTTCCACCCCTCCAGCTGTCACCAAGACCTTCTCCAGGGCTGGTGGCACGACCACCCCTCAGCTGGCCAGAGCGACACAGCACAAGCTGCCAGCGCAAGCTCCAGTGCCCCTCCAGGCTCCCCGTCCAGCATCGCCGAAGGCTGCTGGATTCACTGGTCACCGAGCACCCAGCACCGTTTAAAACCACCAGAAACGCACCAGCTGCAACACACAGCCCCTGCTCAGGGATCTTCCTGAGGAGGCTCTTTCTAACGAAGCACTGACCACCAACAAAAGCGATATTGTGAAGTGACCATGAAGACTTCTTCTACGTCCTGTGGGATGCTGAAAAGCATCACTTGATCACAAGCCTTTGGGAAGTAACAGATTCTGCTACACAATCCTGGATGAGATTTTTAGCTTGCATGTAAAACGATGCTGTTACCTACCTGCCTTCACTGCAACCTCCAGGTGAAAAGCAATGCGGATTGGGTAAAATGGATTTTAATTTCAGGCATCCCCTCGGCACACCACAGCAGCCGACTGCCTTCCATATAACTGCCCTGTCAAAATACACCCCCTCTGCTCGAGAGGACCTTGCTAGAGGCAAAAGGACAGTTCAGTGTCTGTGGGTCAATCAAAGTATTAAAGAAAAATTAAGTGAGGTTTGTAATTAGTGGCTGCGGTGATGGTTTATACAGTTTCCGTTATGCCACCACTGGAAACTAAATAGAGGCTACCATATAAGCCAGTCAAAAACACAGGTAGCTTTCAGCGATGAGGAACCTGGCTGCCATTTAAACTGGCACTTTAGATGCAGGAGACTCTATCCATCTCCATTACAAATCCTCTGAGCTCATCCTAGCATTACTTTCCCACATTAGGCAAAAGAGTTAACATAAAAAGCCTGTCTAGCTTCAGACATTATCCAGATAAAGAGAAGGAGAAAAGAGAAAATCCCTTGTATTACCTCTCTCAGCTCTCCCCAAACCTTCTCTGACATCTTTGTTCTTTCAGACCTGGCATTTATCTGAAGACATTGTCTAGCCCTAATTAAATCATGTGAACCACTGCTACTTCCTGGCAGAGAACATGCATTCTTGGTGTGCTGATGGACCTACATAATTTTCTGCACTTCTCCCTTATGGTGAGTGTTAGGCCTTGCTTGAAAACATCACAACTGTGTTCAACACAATATGTTTAAACAGAAATACAAAATTATTCAGTTTCTTTTAAAGAATGAAGATAAACATAAGTGAAAATTATATTCCACCAGCTCATTGAAAAAAAACTGTGGAAACACTGGGCAAATAGCACCGTCTGAGAACAAGGCATGCTTTTGTTTTACTGTTGTCTCAGAAAGGGATAACTGGCAGTGACAGGAGAAGCAGAAAAATTTTTCATCCAAAATAAAATCTGCAGCTATCTCTTCCCCCTGGGAATGAAAAAACATTCTTAAAAGTGCAGCTGAATTTTGCATTAAGGGAAGTTGCATTATAAGCCCCTCACACACACCTAACCTTATCTGATGAAAGCAGCTCCTTCAGAGCTTTGTGTTCGAAGCCTCTAAGTTGGCAGCGACTGCTCATTCAAAGAGAACAAGGGGATGTAAGAGCTTTGAAAATCTTTGCACTCCAGAGTTAGAACAACAGAAGGCTAGAAAAGCAGATTTTACTGCTACCCCCCCCCAACAATTCTTAAGTCTTAAGGAAACCCCTTTAAACCACTTACTGATGCTAAAAGAAACTGACAATAAATAGATGAGAAATTATTGCCTTCCCTTAACAACGCTCATTGTAGAAGGCTTGTCCAAGCAGCAAAGCAGCCAGCTGTCCTGGCAGATGTGGTCAGATGGCCAAACACAACAAAGCAAATTCACTTTAAAATCATGTTTAACTTTCAGTGTTCTCGTTATTATCCTCCAACTCTCGGCACTTCTCTCCCTAAGCAGAAGAAATAAACACCCCAGATGGCTAAAGAAAAACAGCAAGCTATACATATGCTCCATATAGTCTGACAAAGCAAGAGTCCAGCCATCTTCAAAGCACAGTGTGAGACATCCATTTAAGGGCCTTTACCTCTACAAGGGGGCGTCTCTGCGTGTGTGGGTGAGAAGACTACTATAAAAGAACTTCCGGGGTGTGAGGCCGTGACCAGGTACTCTGCAAAATTTTTCCACTTTAATTTCCAAAGACACAAGTCTTCCATCATTCCATAAATTAATGTACAATAGCTATAGACTAGACTATACATAGCTATACGTTATACTATATATAAGCCCTAAATAAGGCATTAGAATTACTGCTGCTCAAGGAAACTAAGGAAGTCAAGGAATCAAGGAAACTAAGAGGGTGGTTTCACTGGAGAGGGATGCTAGCACCAGTGCATTCAATTGAACACCACATTGGCTTCTGGGACTGTACGCCACGGTCCCCGCACTGCAGGAACCTGAGCCAGTCTGTTGTTCTTTCCCACTGCAATGTGAGAGACCTTGTATTTCTTCAGGGCCTAAGAGAGAAAAGCGGAAGGCAATGACAGCCCACCCAACTGCAGGCAAGTTATCGAACTCCGCGGAAGTGGCGCCCAGGCTCTCTCCTGTAGGCCTGGCCATGGCAACCCAGACTGAAACCAGACTTGTCACCGTTGAGAGTGAACACATCTGTGGGAGGGAGAGAGTAGACACAGCAACCCAGAGAGGCCTCAGCTAGCCGCGCAGTGAAAGCACGCTCAAAATAACCTGTCTAATGTCGCCAAAGCATTAGCAAAACCACAATTCAAGCTCTGGGCTGAAAATGGAGCACGTACTTTTATCTCTAAACCACGTCACCCTCCCTGCACACACACAGTCCAGGGGAGGTCTCAACACTTTGGGAAAAAGGTGGCTGAACGACAGGGCTGCTCTGTAACAAGGTGCGCGCAGGCAGGGAAAAGAGCCGGGGGATGCAACAACTTTCCTTTCAACCATCCCCCAACCATCTTGGAGTCGCTCCTTCCTTGTGGCAAACAGCCTGCCCAAAGCCACCGCTCCCCCCACAGCCCTCTGCTGCCCACACAGCCCTCCGCGACCCGCACTGACCCCCACCGACTCCCGCTAGGGCCTACAGCACCCACCTACGCCGGAAGCCCCCCGCCACCTCCAGAGCCCCCACCAACCCCGAGATCCCCGCTCCCCCGAGTCCCTCCCATGCCTCCAGAGCCCTCTAGTAGCCCCCACAGACACCTCACCGCCTCCA
>VZSF01000870.1:69056-123386 GCA_013398295.1 Chionis minor
CCCTCCCCCACCCCGCCCTGACTGGCACCCGCGCACGCCAATCGCAGCTTGCTCTGCCGAGCGTGGCCCGCCTCTTTGCATCCGATTGGGCGTAGGCTGGACGCCCCGTGGAGTCATAGGTTAAAGAGTGTGCCCATCACTGTCAAGCGAGCGGCCCGCCCGCGCCGTTGTCCCGGCCCTTTCCCCGCCCTCCGGTTGATGGACAGCAGGGGCACCGCTACCGGCATTCTCCATTGGGCAACGGTCACATCATTCTCCAATGCTATTAGGCCAGAGGAACATCAATTATGCGAGCCCCCTCCCGCCCAGAGGGCACGGTGCCGGCGCTGATTGGCTGACACGGATTTCTCGCGCTCTGATTAGCCGCCAGCCTTCCTACCCACTCCCTGACAATTGGTGGCTGAGCCTGTCACGTGGTCTCCCTTAGCAACGCGCCTGGGCTTCCTTAGCAGCCGGGCCGGGGCCGGGGCCGAGGCGCAGGTGGGGGCTGAGCCCGGTGCCGGCGGCGCGGAGCGGGTCTGCAGCCTCGGGGACCCGAGGCCTGAGGGGCCGGGAGGCTGGGCTTTGGGCCTGGGGGGTGTCGGGGGAAGGCGGCGGCCCACCGGGGTCAGAGGCATCCTGGCAGGCAGAGGCAGGGTCCCCGTCCCGGGGCCTGCGGGGGCCGGGGCCTAGGCTTAGGCTCCGGCTGGCTGAGAGCAGCAGCTTCTCGCCGGGGTGACACCTGCATTGTTCTTGGTGGGTGCAGTTGGGCGCTGACCTGGCAGCGCGGGATTTGGGCTGTGGAACCGACGTTGGCTAAAGAGACGACAGACAAATACAAGGGAAGCGAAAAGTCTGGCAGGTCGGGACAAATAAACCCAGAACCTGCTACTCTTGGGTCCGTATTGAGCACAGCCATAAGGAGGTTTGACTTGTTAATGAAAAGCCATGATGAGGAGAGAACTTTCTAAATCCAGACACTTATCGCTCCTGTCCTCCTATGCAAAAAATCAGCAGAACTTCGTCCACAACTATAGATGTCTTACGCAAACAAAAGCTTGAAGGTTCAAGTCCTTCATACTGATTCATTAACTCTGCGCAGTTCTAGAAAGAAAAGTGGTCTCATTGCCTCCAGGGCAGCATTCAGGGTATTTAAATGACAAAGCTTGGTCAAAAGGTTTGACTGACAGAGTTGTCTGTTTCCCAAAGCGAAGGTGTTTGTGTTGGCCACACTAGACAGCCTTTACTATTCTCAGAAAATAACCATTATTGTTTATAAATGTTCCTCCTTCCTCAAATTTGTGTTCACTTTTATTATGAGTTTGGTGTTTTAAAAATTTAGTGAACTGCTGTCGTTAATTTTCCTGTGCTATAAATGCATCCCTCCTCCTCCATAAATTAAACTTGCCTATCATGTGGAAACTTACCTTTTAAAACGAGATTAAATGGCGCACAGAGCTCAAATATGCCCTCTCCGTGAAGAGGGGTCCCAGCAACAGGTGACTGCCACGCAATGGAACATTGCTGTTCGTAGGTGCTGCGTAGAGCCTCCTTTCCTGGTCTGTTTATCTGGCCAAAATCTGGCATTCTTCGTGGAAAACACTCAAACATGGTGTGAAGTTTGTATGTGATTGTGCCTGGCCATTTTACAATGCTTGGGCTATGAGGCTGTACTTAAGAGTCACATCAGGGACTTTGTGATAAAAGTCAAGCCTGTCTTTGATATCAGCTGTGAGGTATTAGATCTTCTTAATGCTCAGCTGTGCTCTTAATTCCTTGGAATTGTTATGCCTGTTCAATGAATGTTGGAAATAGTAGCCAGGCAGTGATTTGATTTCTTTTTCTTTTCTGTTCTTTAAGGCTGATACCGTCTAAAAATGAGCCAGCTGTATGATAGTATTGAGCCAAACGTTATTGATGATGAAATGGTTCAGAAAGCCATTGAAGAGCAGTGTCCAGAGGACATAGGAAAGCTTGCCAAAAAGGAAGTTAATAACTTTAAAGATGTGACGGAGCTACAGCTCAGTTTTAGAAGTGAGTATTAGTATATATACTTTTTTCTTCTTCTTTTGTTAGAAGATAACAGAATTAAGCATGAAGTGGCTAACTGGCAAACAGTCGTGATTAGTTTAGATTTGTTATGTGAAAAATAACATCTGAACATTTTCGGTCACACCTGTGTGAAGTCGTTTCATTAGAGACAGCTGGGTGCTTTTGCTGATGGGCAACGTTAAAGCTGCTTAACTTTATGCTATTCTTGTCACTGCTATTCTTATTTAACATTTATATTGTGGTGACACCTACAGGCCACAGGCCTATTGGGCCCTTCTGTACGTGGACAAATCAAACCCTGGGCAGGCTCTGCCATCACTGGTGATTATGTGAGAGCTATTTGGTAGATTATGGTAATTACAGTCCAATTCGGTGGCTTCCTCCGGTCATCTGTAGCATTATCACAGCTTGCCTCTAACTGTCACACCAGCTATAAACTTGCATTCAAAAAATGAAAAGGAAGGACATTTGGCTCAATATTTGAGTATTTTGGGGGTATATAATTTCATGGGCAAAAATCTGCTTTTGATTATTCATTGTGTGCTCCAGTAAAATAATGCACATATTGATTGAGTTCCTCAGAACAGAATCCCTGTTACCTAATCCTGCGTGTATTTGTCTGCAAATACAAAATATAGAGCTATGTGAATATGTTGTGCATTCAATTCCTTGCTTTACGCTGCACTCGCTAAGCAATAGCAGCGTTGCACCTAACAAAATCTTCTGGGAAGCCATCCGGAGGCAAAAGAGAACTGGGAGTGTGACTGTTCTGCATTTTCTGTCACCTTGGTCCTAATGCCAAATGGCCTGCCCTTCTGGTTCTGTTTTTGGAGAAAGCTAAGTGCAGGGATATTGATTAGTTTTAAACTGTAGCCTTCACAGAAAGAGTAGACCTGAACTTGCTCTCCTGTGATGAGAATCCCAGGAGCAGGAGAGTAATTTACAGAAGCATTAGCTGGCCACTGCTAGCCTGCAAATGCAGAGAAAAGCAGAGTCTCATCCCAAACCTCCCTCTTGGAGCTGGAAAGGAAAATGAAGGTCAAGGCCTCTTAGTAGTGGATTCATAAAGCCACTCTTGACTGCAGGGCTGTAGTCAGCATCCCCTCAGCGACTCGTTGGCATCGCTGATGAGCAGTGTGCGCTGGTGTGGGACACCGAGGTTAACTGGGCTGTTTCATTGAAATCTCGTCCAGCCAGTGGACCTCTCAGCTCTCTAGGGCAGTCATCACACGCTATCATAATCTGCTGAAAATCATTTTGGAGGTAAGACTGGACGTGTTTTCCTTGTGGAAGATAGAGTGTCTGCTAAACTGAAAGCTGTCTCACATGAAAAGCAATTTATTTTTTTTTTCCTGTGGCTTTAGATATTCTGCAGATTGATAATCTGTGGCAGTTTGAGAATCTGACTAAACTGCAGCTGGACAACAACATCATTGAGAAGATAGAAGCTCTGGAGAGTCTGGTTCACCTTGTATGGCTTGGTAAGATACAGGCATATGAGGCTGGATGCTTTCACAGGTGCAAAGCAATCTGCGATAAAGCCAGAATGTCGCATTCCTTCTCGAACGCAACTGATAGGAGTTTTCCCAGGGAAGACAGTTGGCTGTCTGTGTATTTCCTCATTTGACTGTCAAATGTCAAAATGCCCGAGTATCAGAGCTGCAAAACAATTCTTCAAATGTTCAAAAATTGGGTTTAATACATTTGGCGTGGCAGCAACAGGAAGCTGAGATTTCAAGGGATTTGTACTTGTATTTGGAGGTAACTTTCAGAAATATTTATGGAAACACCTCTGTGATTTAGAAGCTTGTATTCTGTTTTCAAAGTTAATGCAGGCATTTCAGAGCCTAGAACCCACGATCTTTACCTCTATATGCTTAAGGGCTTGTTGTCATTGTTGTCCCAAGAAGTCCCCATCCTTGTAGCCTTAATGTGACTGCTTTCAACTAAAAACTCAGGATGCTGATAGCAGCATCGCACAGCAGTGCAGGTTCTGATACTGGGCAGATCAGTGAGCTGGCTGCTACAGATGCATAGCTTAGAGCATTCTCTGGGAACTGCAGCCAGCTGGCTGGCAGCATAAATATATCCTCAGTCGTCTTTGAAAATGGCATGCAGGGCTTTGGCTCGTAAGCACATCTTGAAATGTCTAATGGGTTCTTCCGCCCAGTTGTCTGCACCGTTCTGCTGCACAGATGACTAATGCACTTGTGAATCAACAGCTGGTCACCACAATGTAAGGGGAGTGTTTTGAAGCACGCTCATGGGTTTCGTTTGCCCAAAGGCCGTAGCAGTTCAGCAGCTGCTGGATGAGTCTCTGAGCCGTCCAGGGGCTGGGGTGATGCAGACAGCTGGTAACTTCAACAACCATCTTTGCACTCCTGAATCGCTTGGTTCTGGCCTGAGGGCAAATGCTGCCTTTAGTCATGATGAACATAGGTGTTAGGATAGATGTTCTGGCAGGATAAGAGGAACAAGTGAAAATAGCTATGAGCATGTGCCTTTGTGTACCTCCATTGACAGCAGGGTGATTGTGAGCATGGGACTGGCATATGTTGGTCTTATGGCAATGGCCATGATAGTAGGCATTGGTATGGTAGGCAGGAGTCTGCAAGAAACGAGGCAAGGAGTATCAAATTTCTCACAGAAATACCCCCCTTTTGGGGCATTTCCCCACCAATTTTCTTGTATTTTGGGTTTCTCCACAAGGTAGACATTGGTTTCAGGTTGTGTATATGGATTCCACATGGAATACTTTCAACTGTTCCTCTCATTGCAAGAAGATGCGTATATCGCTTCCTGGCCCAGATAATGATGATTTAATGCTGAACCTTTCCTGTCGGACATTGAACACCCCTGAGGAAAATACTGTATGTAAAATCCTAAATCAAGAACCAAGCTAAATGCGAGATCTGAATCGGGGTGTTCTGCTAGACATAATTTAACCTTTGCTTGTAAAACTTTTGGTTTCTAAACTCTTCCCCAGACTTGTCCTTCAACAATATTGAAGTAATTGAGGGCCTGGATACCCTTGTCAAACTGCAGGACCTAAGTCTCTACAATAACAGAATATCTAAAATTGAGCACATGGACACATTGCAAGAGCTACAGATTTTCTCCATAGGAAAGAATAACCTGACCACTCTGGAAGATGTGAGTGCTCCCTGTCTTTGCAAATGTTCCCTATCAAAGGACCAAATAATCCAAAAATTATATTTACCGCTGTGTCCAAGCCCTTCCTTAGAGAATAAAATTCTCCTTAGGATTTCACTTCCTCTGTAGTCTAAATTACGGTTTTGGTAAGCTGTCCTGGTGTTAAGTGCTTACTCCAGCTATTTCTCTCTGAGATTATTGACTCGTGGGGGCCTGGCTCTGTTGCTGCTATCAGCTATGGCAAAATTCCTATTGGTTCCTGTGAAAGCTGGAAAATAATTAAGTAGCTACATACGAGAAAAGGAGGGAGTAGAGACTAGGATTTATTTGGGGCTCTTTTGAGGGTAGTTTACCAATCTAAGACCCCTGATTTGTCCACCCCGGCTAAAGGCCTTCTTTCTACACCCATCATTTATATATTCACAATGTGAATTTAAGCATTGCCTTTCCTGAAACCATTAAAAACTCATAATTCAATGTCATCTGTGTTTGGCAGCAGAGCAGGATATGTATTGCAACCTAATTGTAGTAAGAGCAGTGAATTTCAGGGCTACGTGTTTCCCCAGCACTGGGAACTACAGCATCTCTTCCCTCTTGGCATAGGTGATCTATCTCAGGAGGTTTAAAAACTTACGCACACTGAATCTCATGGGGAACCCTCTCTGCGATGATGAGCAGTATATGCTATTTGTTGTTGCTCATCTTCCAGACCTGGTATACTTGGACTTCAAACTCGTGAGTGACACCACGGTAAGCATTTCTGCATTCCCTGCTTGTGAAATTGAGCAACAGCATCGTACAGAGCATTTGCTTTGTTGGTAAGCCAGCAATATTCTAGCATTCAGGGCAGGTTCCCCACAGAAATTAGGCTTACAGAAACACACAGTGTTTATTCTGCCTCCACCTAACAGCTGTGAACCTGTAGGCCAAATTCTATCAAATCTGACAGAGAGGTAGAGGTGTCAGAGGCATGACGTCTTCACAGATTTTGTGAAAATCAGCAGCTGTGTGTGGGAGAGGGGCCTGGTTAATGTTGCCACAGAAAGGCTGCAGTGTGACTGCAAGCCTTCTTAGAGATCAGAAAATCTTGGAGGAAATCAATCTTGAGACTTGGGTCCAGGGGAAAGGGGGCTTCGTGATCCTGCTGGTTGCTGAGCCGTTTGTTTCAGTAGTGGACTGACAGATTATCCAGCTAAGCAGGTGCCATGGAATGCACTTCCCATTCTTGATTTCTGTGAACAGGACAGTGCATCCGCACCGGTAACCGGAGCTTTTTGATCCCAGGGCTCAAGGGAACAAAGAAGGTTGTTTTTGTTTTTGTTGTTGGGTTTGGGGTTTTTTGTTTGTTTGTTTGGGTTTGGCTTTTTTTCCCAAGTAACTGAGGAATGTGATTAATTGTAAATTTGCTTGGCGCAGAGCAGGAGCTGTACTTGGAATATATGTTACTTTTACCATAGGACTGGAAGGGCTTTCTAGGTCACTGAGTCCAGTTCTCGCTTGTACAGACAGTATGTCATAGTCGCATACTTAAATTTGTCAAGCTTCAGTTTCAAGCTAATTAGGTTCTTTGCCCCTTCTACTACCTTGCCATCCGCTCCTCTGAAGAGCCTTATCCTTCCTAGTAAATGCATTAAACTCACTAGCTGATCAAATCAGAGCTCAAATTCTAGAATCCAAAACAGGGCCTCCTGCTAAAAAAGAAAAAGAAAACCCAAACCAAAAAAACCCAAACCCCAAAACACCTAAAGATGAGGAAATGGGGAGAGAAAAGTTTCCTGGGACTGAACCTGCCCAGATGCACTGAATGCAGAGGCAAAGTAGTATGCCAACAAAAAATGGGATGAGGAATGGATTAGAAACTTCATAGGTAATTTAATAAAAAGCTCACAAAGGAATGGAGATGCAGATGTCACTTAGGTGCGTGTTCTAGAATTGAATGTCTATGCCCAGATTCCTTGAGCAATGCTGGATAATCTAATAGAAATATTTTATTTCTCTGTGTTTCTCAGCGAGAAGTTGCAGTTTTAAAGTATCAAGATCTTACTGAGCCGTTGGAACGTGAGGAGGCTCAGGCCTTGGCTCAGCTGGAGGAAAAACAGGCAAAGCAGAAAGAGTTGGAGTACCACAAGGTATGTTTTCTTTGGCTGGTTGTATATTTTCTCAGGGAAAGAAGGGCAACAGATATTGACTTCTCTTTTACCTGCTTGAAGATTTAATGAGAGGTTAACATTGACTGTGCTAAAACTAAGGCTAGGATTAATCTCTGTGATCTCTGAATCTCATCTTTTGAATGAAAACAGGAACTGCTGTAGAATACACATGACGTGGGGGAACATAATTCTTTTGGCTGAACAATGAAACTACAGATATAGACCCTGCGAAGCTAAATAGTAAATCATACCCGGGGATCTTATCAGCCTGACGTGAGATTAAGAAAATTACAGGTCTGAGGGAACTGTTAGCATTTTCATGGTGTGGTGACTTTTTTTTCTCCTTCACACTAAGTTAATGCTTTTCATTACTTTTATGGCTAAACTTTTCAGGGCTTTCAGAGATCGCTGTAGTCCTGTGACCAGACTTTAAACAAGACCAGGCAAAACGGTGCTTTCAGCTGTGGTCTGGCTCTGTATTCCAGACCTCTAGAAGATCAGACTGGCCAAAGAGCAGGAGGTGGTTAAGTGACAGGGAGGACACCTGCAGCTCTTCCCTCTGTCCCTCCCCAAAGTCCACTGACTCCTTATCTGAAAGGCTTAATGGCCTTGCAGTATGCGGTTGTATGTGATAACGTTTTATATAAGATTAAACTGTGTTTCTATCCTTAGGCTAGAGAGTTCTAGCACCAAAGCCACATGTGAACCCGGATGGTTTTCACTCCAGTTGCAGGGTGCTTTCATGCTTTGGTTGGTGTATCTATTGTATCGGTATCGCTGTGTCGGCACCCATGTTCCTCTGCTGGTAAAGTGCTTGTAGGAGAGACACATCCTGAGGACTGGCAGCAGGTTCACACTCTTTATTTTACTTATATTGCTCTGATTCTTTTCAAAGACAGCCTTTGTTGAGCACCTGAATGGATCATTCCTGTTTGACAGTATGTTTGCAGAGGATACAGAAGCTGCCAAACTGGCTTACCTCCCTGGAGTGGGTGACCTGCAGCAGGCATATCCTTCCTGGGTTTAGAATACCTACAGCTAAAATGCAATGCCTTAAGTTAAGAAGGAGATACATCCACAGGGACTCTTCATCTGTTGCTTTTGTCCAGGGCTGAAAGCTGCATTGATCTAAGATCTGAGACAGTCTGTGTTCAATTTTGGAACGGTACCAAAAACACCACTGCAAGACCGTGAGACCACTGACAGCTTTAAGGCTTGATATCTCGTGAAATATAAGGGCTACAAACAAACGGTTTATATTACTGGCAAGCTGGCCAGCCCAGCTTGAAACATCCCATTTGTAAAAGCACGCATTTCTATCACGAACAGGTCATGAGATTCCAGCATTTTAAATTCTCACCATTGTAATTACCATATTCCTTTTCCTTCACTTGAATCAAACACAATTTCAGTAGCCTTCTTTTCTGACCCTTCAAGAATCAAGGCTTTGTACTTTCTTTAAGTCTGGAATCCACTTAAAGTTTAAAATGAGCTATAAGATAAATCTCTGTCAGCTAGATTGTAAGAGCGCAGTTGCTAAAATCATGTTGAAATTGAAGTCGTAGGAGATAGGAACAGACTAATCAGAATGATATGAGTCGCATATCTCACAACCTGCCAGAGCTGGCAATGTGAAGTTTTCAGGCCAGCGCTTTTTTCTGATCATTGCTCCTACACGGGGGATCAGAAAGCAGACACTTTTTTTTTTTTCTTTTTTCTTTTCTCATTCAGATTAATAGAGCATTGTCAAGGCCAGTAACTTGACCTTCCTTAAAATTGCATTAAACTGTTGGGGAAAAATGCATCACGGCTTAACTACAATAGACTAGAGAAACAATTCCATTGCCAAGATAATAGCAGAAGAAAAATTGACGTTATTTTTGTGATGCTACCAAGTCAGTAGTTTATTCTGTGCTCTGGCTGTAGGCCCCAGAGCTGTATTTATTAATGACGCAGACACTGTATTCACACTTGTGAAGACAGATAGGATTGTATGCTTCATTCCGCTGCTGTGTCAGAAAAGATTCAGAGAAGTATATGCATTTCCTTTTTTTTCCTCAAGGCCTTTTTCCCCCTCAAGTTGCCACAGCTTTCTCCATGTCCTTAAGGTAGCAAAATCCTGTGCATAGGATGTGAATGGGTGACCCAGTCGTGCTACAGACAGAATTCTTGGCAGCCTGCTCCCAGCAAGAACCCCAGAGTTTACATCACAGTAGCTTATAACTCTCGTTGCTCAAATTTGCAGAGGTAGAAGGAACATAGCACGTTGCTCCACTGAACAAGCAAAATACCTTGACTCTGGTGTCACGTACAGGAAGGAGTTTGTCTCAGTTTGTGAGAACCTGTTTAACTATGGTCTCAAAGAGCGTGAAAAACGGGAAGCTGAAGTCTCCGATTTCTACGAAAGCCTTCATGAAGCATTAACAGCCAACCAGCAAGAAGGCAGGAAAATAATCCTAGACTTTGAAAATCGGAACAAAAGGGTAACGTTGTTATACATTTCCTTGTTTGATACATGATTTCTCTACATCATATGCCAGCTTTTAATTTCCCTGAGAAGCAGGGTAACTCCATTAAAATGAAGAAAATTATTCTGGATTTACACTGCTGTAATAGGAATCGGTACTTGTTCCCTAACGGCAGAATCACAGAGTGGTTGAGGTTGGAATGGACCCCTGGAAGCCATCTGGTCCAACCCCCCTGCTCAAGCACCTGCCACCCACAGCAGGCAGCTCAGGACCATGTCCTTTGAATATCTCCAAGGATGGAGACTCCACGGTCTCTCTGGGCAACCCCTTCCAGTGCTCAGTCACTCATCCTTCTCCACATGTTTCTTACAGTATAAATCTATACCAAGAAAAATCGTGGTGTTACCTAAGGTAATGTCATTAATGAACATTACGTTAAAAAATTTTTAGTACTTAATGTAGGAAAAGAATTTGGGGATTGAAATTTCAACCCTTTGGGCAAACCACAACCAGCTAACAGTGACAGCCTTTGTCTATACTGGAAATTCAGCGTAGGACAAAATTAACATGTCATAGTGTTTTCTTATTGTCCACAAAGGTAAATGTCCTCCAAGGCTTTACAAAAAAAAAGTGGCTAAACACGGTGTGTTTTTTTTTTTTTACTTTTTTGCCATCCAGAAAAGCTACCAGTCTTTAATAAATATTCAAACTTTCTTTTAATTTTTTTTGTGAAGTTAACTTAAAATAAATATCTAGAGACTTATCAGATTTAATGCCACTCCCCTTCTCTTTGAGGCCTCCAGTAGCTCTTTCTTCATTGAAAAATTGGGAAGAAAAGGAAGGAGATTGCAGTGTATTCAGTTTGTTTTCAAGTAATTTTCTGCTTCAGTTCATTTTGTCAACAACAGCTGAAAGAACTTTTAACAAAAAAAAATTAGATAAAGATATTGTAATGTATTTCTAGTCTTTTTAAAGCAGAAACGATCTTTTTTCATTCTGCTCAACTGCAGTCCCCCATTGTGGGTGCTAAGGGCGTAGCTTCTAGCTGGATCCCTTTCTAACCATGTATAATAGATGGATCATTATTTTGTTTCCACAGAAAAAATAAAGGGGGGTGGGAGCTGAAGCTGTGTAACACTGTCAGCTGAGCAGAGCGTGTCCCTGATGGCTGACACCAGGCAGAGTCACGAGCGCTGGCTCCCTTTGAAAACCAGGTCACTTTTATTTAGGTGCCTTGTCACTCGCTGGCAGCCTGCTGAGTCACTCTGCGCCCAGGTCCTTGAACCTCGCTGACTCACGCTGGCAAAATGACTCCATCAGCTCTAGTCGGGACACGAGTTTGCAGCCTTACCAGAAGGCAACATATAAAGATTGATATGTATATTCAGTTAACTCGCACTTGAATTCCCAATATATCTTCCATAAAATTAAAAAAAAAAAACAAAAACAAAGCCACAAAAAACCCCCAGAAAACCAAACAAAAAACCCAAAATCAAACCCAAAGAAACATGGGTGAGGCCAGTTTTTGGCCCTACGTCTTTGGCCGATGACCTGTGGACTCAGCTATGCGTTGAGCTGCCAGAACAGGACAGACACAGTGGTCAGCGTGACCGTTTTGATAGAAATACTGGAGGACTTGGGTGTCAAAACTGAACACTGTATTTTAACAGCATTTCCTCATTCATTTAAAGTTGCCAGAGGAGTTCAAAGGGTGCAGAGGTCCCAGCAGTCTGAAACCTGTAAGCCATCCTTAGGGGCTGTTTGTCTTGCTGTAATCCTTTCATGTAAGCTTGGGTAACCTGTAAAATAACACTCCTCTCTGAAGTTGGTTAAGGAGCAAAGAAGCATTAAAGACCTTGAACTTTGAAGTTATTGCTCCCAGAGGTGCGGCTTGAATGGCTGGGGAGCTTTTGGAGCCTGTTTATATTAGAAAAGAAGACACCTTGCTCTCCCCTTCTCCCCTTTTAACACTGCAAAATTTGGGTAATCTCAGTCCATTTTCAGCCACAAGTCTTGGCAATGGTTTTCATCAGAATTCTCTATTTTCGCCTGTTCCATCGCCTCTCAGGAGAAGTGGATTAGACATCTGAAAACACGTGTAATTTTTTTCCTCCTATTATCGTGTGATTGTTAACTTATTTTGAGCAGACTTCAAAATAATACATTGCTCAGCACAAGAGGATTTTTTTTTTTATCCAAGAAATCATAAATCTTGTCTGATACAAAACTGACGTCAATATTTAATTCTGAAGGGCAATAAATCCTTGTTGTAAGAGGAAGGCAGGCAATGATAGGTATTCCGTATTCAGAATATTAAATCCTGACCCTACAGAAGTCAATCAAGATTCTCCTTGACATGAAGGGGATCAGGATTTAGGCCTGCATTTACTTCTGTGAAATAATTGTTAATCTCTCTTCTTCATGGCCAGCGATATCAAGAATCTAACTTTTTTTTTAACTTGAAATGTGGCGGAAGGGGAACCAAAGTTGGAAGCATAGAAGGGGCAAAGTCTTCTGCTGACTGGAGGATGAGGAAGCGTTTTCACCAATTTCACTGCATTTTCCCTGGATCGTTAGCGCAGTAGCATACCTCAGCACTGTTGACTACCCAGTATGTAAATCTGGAGACTTCCTGAATCATCACATTTCATTTCAGCTAATCAGCAGCAGGAACTTTTCTCACATATGTAACAAGTTAATTAAATTGCAATGGAGTGCTGAACACAAACTATAAGTAATTTATGTATCTCTGTGTTTAGAGGCTGGATGAGATTCATAATGCCAGTAGTTACGATATTGCTGAGTCTAAACGAGCGGAGTACAGGGAGGACATACGTCAGCTGTCAGAAGCGCTCATGACCTTGGAAATGCTGATAGCTGACCAGCTGGAGGTAAGGGTCAAGCACATACCAGTGAGACCTCACATCCAGAACACGGCGGGGTGGTCGCTTTTCTGTTGCTGCACCCCTCTGTTCAGCAGCCCATGGCACAAAGAGCGGGGCACAGGTCTTCCACTCAGGCTCGTGTTTTGTCTCCACCTTAGTCTTTTCTGCTCAGTGTTGACCTGGGTAAGATCGGGCCCTGGACATCGATACATAGCAACAGATTTCTGCTTCTCGGAGCAGAGCGCAGTTACGTCCTTTGCATCTCTCCAAGCTGATTTCCTAGACTTCAGAGGAAAGGACTCGAGGTCATTCAGTCATTTTATAGGTCTGCGTACAGAAGTCGCTGCCTAGCATGGGGTATGCATTTGGGATTCTGAAGATGTAATTCTTTGAAGCTGATCTTTGCTATGAATAAGATTACACACATTCCTGCTCAGCTTACTGCATTTGCTTGCATAATAGCCGCCTTTTTTCTCCCCAGACTTTTCCTCAAAAACTAGGGCAGGGCTGCTAATGTGCATCTTCATTAAAAAAAAAAAAAAAGGAAAAAAGTAAGCTGTTTAAAAATGAGCAGATAGGAGCTGGGTCCTGTGTGCAAGCAGATGTATACTTTTGTGAACGTGCGTGACGGGAAGCAGCAGCTCAAAATGGATTCCTCACTGCATCAGGATTGTGCCTTTTAGTGTTTTCTGAATTGGTCCTCATGTAGCTGCAGTCACTGATGGAATGAGCAGAAACGTTTCTCCCCACATGCCCTTCTGGGTTTGCAGGGTTCGGTGGGTGGCTGTATTTGAACTGTTGCATCAAGACATTTAAGTGCAACACTTCACAGATTGTCCATTAGCCATTTTTGAGAGAGGTAATAGGCCTCAGCAATTTTAGTTTCAGAGGACTAAAACAAAAGCTGCAGTAAGCCCAGGTGTTGGTTGCTTTCGACAAGAGGCTCTTCAAACATACAAGGAGGCTGCAGCATGGCAGTATATGGGAATACAGCAATCTCCATGCATTACTTCGGTGAGGGTAAAAAAGGATCAGCTGGCTTGCTCCTGACACCGGGTAAAGGCATCATTCAGTCAGCTTCCCTTCAACAAACTGATTCTGATTTTCTGTCCCTGAATGAGGAAAGAAAATCTTGCAGCACTTTCAAAACACTTTAAATGCTTGAGGCAGTGCAGTTTCTGACTGTGCTAATAACAGCAGTGAGTCCAATTATAATCAGTTGTAGATTCTTCCTAGACTCCCTGTCTCCCCTTCATGTTTATGCAAGTTTTCATTGTAATATTTCCTCTTTTTCCCTCTGTTAAGGAACTAATAAAGGATTTTAAAAGCAGCGTTGCTGTCATAGCATCAACATTCATTGAAAATGTTAAAGAGATATATCCTTTTGACGGTACGTTGGCCTGGACCTCCCAGTGATGTACGTATATCTCACTTCTAAATCCAGAAATGAGCCACTAGTATAGAATTTGATTTTTTTGGATTTTTTTTAAATCAACAGAAAAGGTCTTTTCCCAGCTTTGAAGGCATGGTCATTTAAGGTGTGCAGCTGCTTTCTGTGGAGACTCTGGAGAGCACAAAGGGATCCAAGTTCTCCTGTGCTGAAAGTCTGCAGGACTTTTGCAGCTTTCTCCTACTTGGGAACCTCCCTTTCTTCTCCACACAGCCATGACAAAACCCTGGGAAGATCTGGTTAGACTGTTTTCCATGTAAATTCTTGCCAGAGCAGCCAACAAAATACCTACAATTCTTGTTGAAGTTTCTTTAATTTCTTGTGTTCATTTTTGTGCTGTTGATGTCTTCTGGAACAAACTGAAATGAGAATACCAAAGCGCTTCAGTGACAGGTTATGCTACTTTAAATACAGAAATCTGTTGGCCTTGTGCAAATAATTGCACCATATTCAGAACTTAGCTTCTATCCTGGTAGGCCTCCTTCAATTTCCTTTGCAAACCTAGGCCCTCTCTCCGTTCTGCATAATATATGGCAGCGAGGATGAGACCTGATGTGTATGAGCTGCAAGTGAGAGCAGAAAGTGTATATCCTGACTTCACAGTAGCTTCTGGCAGTAGCCAGGCTCTTTCCTGTGTAGACTCGCCGTGTGGACACTCGGTCTCTGGTTACAGGAGGTCATTTAATCTCTAAAAGTGAGTGGTGTGGTCAGCCTTTTCCTTAACCGTCTTCTGTACGATGACGCAGTGCCGGGACCTGGAAAACCATCACCATGAAAAGCTGCTGGAGATCTGCATCACCACACTGGAGAAATCAGTCAAGAATGAGCATGACGAGGATTTGCCAGCTGATGTTCAAATGGTGAGGACACCAAAAAAATTCATCTCTGCTAGGGTGTCGGCAAGAAGAGGAGGCCACAGCCTCTCCTGAGAGGGGACAGGGTTTCCAGGAGGCTCAACACAGCTAAAGCAATGGCTAAACCAGAGCCTAACCTCCTCCTAAGAGGCCCCAGCCGCTTGGCTGATCTGCAGTGCTGCTGGACATCTCCGCTGGCTAGGACAGAGGATAACCGCACTGCAGGTTTCCCTCGGTGCTGCCAGAGCTGGTGGCAGCAGCCCAGGAGAGGTGCTGAGCAAGTCTCTTCTGCCTCCAGCACAACTCACTTCTCTGGCCCATTTCCAGGCAGCCCCAACCCAGCAGCTACTTGGGCAGCACCTTTGCTGCGCTCCCAGCTGGTTTTGTTCAGATTCTCCCTGCTCCCCCAGGAGAATCCAAACACCGCTCTGACTTTCTTGCACGGGGGCCTTGGTGATTTCGAAAGCCCTTCCTAGAGCTCCCCACCCCTCGAGCTGATCTGGAGGCAGGATGTGGTATTTCAAACAGAGCGTTCCGCTCAGCCCTCAGTCTTGCTGTGGTATCAGAGATCCCAGGAGCCTTTCAGGAGGCGCAAAGATCGTTGCAGTGCTCCAGTCAGCAACGCCACTGACCTTTTTGCCTCTGTTATTCCTTCATTTAGTGGTTAAATGACTCAAGTTCTGCATTCACTGTGGTTTTGCTCTGTCCAGATTATCCCAGCCTCCCCGTTCCTCCAGGTAATCAAGAGCTGACAGACACAAAACAGAGCCCTCAGCCTCCCCAGGGGAGCTCCAAGCTTTACGGCCTGTGCAGATGGCCGCAGTTACGCACCGTTGCTGTGCACCCATTTTACCTCGCTGCCATCCATTTCCACGGAGAAGCAATCTTCATTTGTTCAACAGCCGCACTTGGCTGCAGGAGGAGAGTCTTTGCGGTTTAGCGAAGCCACCCTCTATTTAGAGCCACAGGGGAAGTCACCGCTTTGCTTAGAAGGTGGGACTCTCCAAAAATGAAGATTTACAGCCAATGCTACCAGTTCAAGAGACCCTTCTAAGAGCGATTTTCCACTTCCCACACCTGCTGGGCCGGGCGTGCTGGAGCATATGCAGTCGTGCTTCAACACCAGCTGCCCGCGGGGGCTTGCCATGTGCTGCGAGGCAGCCTGCCTGCAGCAGAGCGCTCGGCAGCAGGCGTTTGCTCCCTGATCCAGCAGGTGAGGCTGGGGGAAGCTGCCTCAGTTTCCCCACCTGTACTAGGAATAATACTCCACGACAACATAGCGAGGCCCAGACACATCCTTGTGAAGGGTAAAGATTCATTCTGGTGATTAGGGCTTTCTCAGCCTGAAACAGCGGGCTGATTTTCTTCCCCCGAGCACTGCAGTTACTGTGCTGCTAGTTCTGAGCTCTGCTGCTTTTGCTGTGTGCCCACCCCCCTCCCCTCATCTGGTCACGTTACCTCCTAGCTTCTTGGGGACAAAAACACCATTGTCAATGCAGTCAACGCGTCCCATGGTGTCCGCCTGCTGAAGATTGATAAGCGAGAGAGCGACATCCTCAGCAACATCTACAGCTGGCAGAGCTCCGTGACAGAGAAGGTAAGAGACCCTCGTGCTCGGGGACATGTGGCACAGACAGGTCTGGCCCAAGCAGTGGGGACACTGCTAGGAACCATGTTCCCTAACCTTTGCTGGAGCCCTCTGTGGTACAGCAAAGCACCCTGACAATCTGCAGGTTCACTGCTTGGTTTCAATCTGTTCAGGCTGTCCAAAATGAGATCGACAGAAACCGTGACCGTATCAGAGAGATCGTTCAGTACACTGACAATCTCCAGGAGGAGCTGGATAACATGGAGATCCTGGAGCTGATGGAGTAGGTCTGTCACAGGCTGGGCAGCTGCCTTAGCTGGGGGCACACAGGACAGCCCCCAGTGACAGCACACCCAGCAGGGACAGCTGCCTCTCTATGCCTGAGCTGCCTGAGACATTTCAGGCCAAAGGCATACCTCTTCCGTCCCACCATAAACTGCAAATAAAAGATACTTATTGACACTGGAAAAGCATATAAAGCTCTGTCTCTTCCCTCACATTGGCATGAAGCCCGTGCAGACAGAGCTCACACCTGGTCACAAGGGGTTATGGATCAGCTGTGAGCTGATTGAACCAAACCATCGTAGCATATCACGCCTGAAAGCTTTAGTACCTGCGAGCGCAGTGGTAGGGATCTGTGACCCACAGGCACATGGCAGCAGCCTGGGAGAGGACTGCTCTCCATCAAACCACCCCCGAGATAACAGCGGGTTTCCGGCTCAGCAAGCACAAGGCTGGCGGGGGCTCCGCGTGTCTGGGAGCCTTGTCTTCTCATCACCTCTCGCAAAAGCAGCTTTCTGCAGCGTGAACAGAGCAGCCCCCAGCTAGCAGGAAGGGAAATCAATGGTTCCAGAGGAGCTCACACACCGCCGCTCGCAACAGCCAAGCAAGGAGTCATTAATTCCCCTCCTTGCTTGGTGACAGCAGCTGCTACGCTCACTTGTGGGCAGCTTCTGAGGAACGATGCTGGCCGGGGCGGTACTGCTCGAGGCAAGCAGCAAGGAGAAAGGTGGGAAGGTTAAATGAGAGGGTGGCTGCATATGCACTCTGAGGAGAGACTGGGTCTCTCCGAAGGCCCTGTGGCTGGTGCTGCCTGTCATACACAGATTTAGCTTGTATTACTCAGTGCATCTGAAGATGGCAGGAGCCCAAGTTTCCCCCGCTCTTGCTCCAGGACCGCACAGTTGGCTCCCTGCTACTGCTTGGCTGCAACGACAGGGCACCTAGCACAGAGAGGCTCACACAGAGATGTGGAGGGAGCAGATCTGTTTGGTCGTTAGTGCCTGCTCAGCTCTGCTCCCTGTTTTTTTTCTGCCTGCAGTCATCCCAGCACTTCCCTGGAGCCTGGCAGCTCAGGACCTACACCGCAGTTTGGTGATTAAAACAAAGAAATACTCGGCAGCATTGGCTTTCAGTATCTAGCAGGGGCGTGCCTTTAATCAAACCGAGAGACCCTGGTGTTACATACAGGCACACTGAGGGATGAAGAACAGATGCAATGGAGTCTGTTTTCGGATTTCCATAACAGTGTGTGTCAGGAGCTGGCAGCTATGAAGACATGTGGCATATGCTGGGTATGTCTGTGCCGTGCCCTGCCCAGGAAGCTGTTTCTTTCATGGGAGCTCCTCTGATGAGTTACAGACACTGGTAATGGACAGAGCTGCTGTCTTCGGAACGCAGAGGAAGCTCACCTTGACCTTTTCTCCTTGTGGGCTCAAAACTGCTGGCGCTGCACTGCGGCAGGCAGTCCAAGTGAGGAGTTGCCCACAAAGTCACAGCTCCTCCAGCACAAGGCTGATCCCAGGGAAGGCGTGGTGGCAGGAGGGCGACTACTGTCCGCTGGGTCACGCCAGCTATTCACAGCTGGGCATTTTCCTCCTGCGCCCAGCCCAGCAACCTCAGTCCTGCAACAGCTTGTGTTTTACAGTCGAGCTCTCTGAGCAGAGGTGAACAAAGAGAGTCCCAGCTGCCGCGCGAGCACGCAGCTCGCACAGGTCGTAGTCATGGGCCCATTCCACATTGCCCCAGCGTTGAATCTGAAGGAGAGGAGAACGCAAGTCAGTTCAAAACTGGATATATGTAGAGCTGCTTAGCAACTCAGCCTCCCTTTTCATGTTTGTGAAACACAGTTAACCCCCCCAGGAGCTGTGTCAATCACTGACTACGGGGGTAGGGAGATCTCCAGATGAGTATGGTAGAAGGACATGCTTCATCAGCACTGGCGTCTGAGGCAAAGCCCGTTAAAGGGAGGATGAAAATATTCCCATCATCTTCAGCCACTTTTGGGTCAGGGAGAGCTTCATGCCAGGCCAGTTTCCAGCAAGCAAGTTATTAGCTTGGTGACTACCAAGGCCTCTAGGCTGGATAACCCACAGCAAGAGAAGCCAGGCACAACTTCACACTTCAGATTAGAGAGGGAGAAAAGCAGCCATCTGGGTTCTGCAAAAAGAAACTGGCAGCCCTGGGAGCACTCTGGGCTGTTGCGCCCATGATGTTACTCTACAGCAGCGCATGCCAAACTCGTTCAGACTGGGAGACTGGTGGAGTGGAACCTCTCCTGCAATAGCAGGCACTTCCCTTGCCAGTTATTTGTGGTGGGAGACACATTTGTCATGCTGAGATTATTGCTATTTGAATTATAGGGCTGTTCTGCAACATCATTTACCTGGTATTCTTCCTCCAGGCGAGACAGAAGCACGGCTTTCTCTACTGTAATGTGCCTGTCAATCAGACCCATGGACAGAATCAGAGATTTCAGCTGGGTGATTACATATTCTATACCTGGAAGAGAATAACCCAAAACAAACAAGATTCAGGGTTGTTTTCTGCAGCATTACAGCAGCATCTTCACACGCTCTGAAGAGACAGCTGGGGTGTGGTACCTCCTCAGGCACAGCGATACCTCTGACTTGCATCTGGGCACTTAAGCGTCAGATCCGCAGTTAACAGCAGACACAATCGCCACTGTCACCGCAGTGACAAAGTGCCTTTGAAACTGCCTCCTATTATTCTATCACTAACCCGCCCTGTGCAAAGGGAAGGGTTACCCATCCAGACCCAAGTATTCTGGAGCTCAGCTGGAAGTCCAGGGTGAGAGGGATTCGTATACTGTTTGGTCTTAAGAGAGCTGTCCACATCTATAACCACGCATAGAAAAACACTGTGCAAATGTGCCTGGTGTGCTGTGCCCTGGGAGAACTGTGTCGGCAAAGGACACAGCTGCTGGGCTTGGCCGATAAAACAGCAGAGCTCTTTCCTGCCACACCACCAGCTACTGGCTTGCATGACATCCCTCTCCAGGGGAGGAGAGAGTGCCTGATGGCTGAGGGACTGGAGCAAATCCCGCAGACATGCACAGCCAGGAGAAAGAGGAAAGACTGGCTCAAAATTCTGAGCTGCTGAGCACTCATGGTCCAGCTCAAGCTGACAGGAAATGGAGGTGCCTGCGCATGGACGGGGTCTAAGGAAGGAACTGAATTCAGACTCATCCTGCTCTACCAGTCTATGCCAGGCTTTGAATTTCAGGTGTAAAGTCACCTAGCTGGCCATAGGTTCCCCTTCCCCAGGGAAGGCACATGTCTTTCCCTTGCACCCTGCCTACCCATGTCACAAACTATAAAGAAAAGAAATGATTCATCACAGAATATCTTTACAGGAATAACAGGAAGGCTTTGCAAGTCCTGTCCCAGGAATCCTGTCCCTGATACCCCTCCTTAGCTGCTCAGATAGTGTCTTCTGTGGGTTTCACTGTCTGCTGCTTGTTCAAGTTTTGCATTTGAGGACTTGAGCAAAACAAACATTACTTAATTTCTTTAGGTGTCATTCAGCGCTATCAGGTAAGATCAAGTGGGCTATAAGGGTGAAAGAGTGAGGACAGCACAGAGGGCCATGGACACTTGGAGTACTAAACCCCATTTCTTTTCCTGGTAACAAAGCTGGGGACTATGTCACTAGAAAGTTTGGCATTAAAGAAGTTATTTGTGCGAGGGTAGAGCAGACAGCTTGCAGGCCAGCAAAGTCACACCCTGAACACCAGTGACACTAAGGGGAGCATCCGTACCTGTAATAAATACAGCTAAGGGACTGGCTTGGAGTTTTAAAACATAAAACCTCAACACTGATTATCTCAGCATATCAGCAGGAGAGGAAAAACATCACAGTCAGTTTTCTCCCCAGCAGAGAGGAACCGCCTCCTCCCTGGCGCAGCCTCTCTCACCTTGCAGGGCCCACATGTTGTAGGACGCCAGATGGCTGATGAAGGTCTCCTTGGTGCTGGCTGGGATGTTTGGCCCCAGGATGCTGGTCGAGGAGCCAATTGCCACGTTGTACCTGGAAAGATTGCCCAGCCCCTTAGTAAAGCTTGGATCTTGCAGCTCTGACAGTCACAAGCACTGGAGCTCCTGGCCTCAGCAAGGCAGGGCATAAGCTGACAGAAACATCTTTGACCTCGTACCTTTTCTCAGCCCAGGCAACAACGGGATCCCATTCATTCTTCTGCAGCTCTGCCAAGGCGGCTGGCTCCTCCACACGATAGCTGGGACATGACAGAACAAAACCACACTTGATGTTCACACCCAGGCTGCTCCCTACCAGGCCAGGGCACACCTCTGGGAAGGAACCTCTTCCCCCTAGTCCACATCAAAGGGAGCAAGGGGCTACTGTCCACCCAGGCAGTGTCATCAGAGACCGGGAACAATTCCCTCACTCTTCTCCAAAGTCAGAGCTTTTTTTTGTTCTAGGAAGGACTTTAAGGAACGAAGAGCATTTTGCTACCGGTGCAAGTAATCTGAGCTGCCTGTACCGGCACAGGAGTCCGGGGACTGGGCTGACAGATTCCCTAAGGCCTGTCAAAGATATTTTCCTCTCTCCAAAGAGATCTTCATTTCCTGCTGCTCCTACCCTTGCCCAGCATGGAGATGTCCAAACCCAAGTTCAACAGAGGACTAGATCCACGCTCTCCTTCATACCTACACCCTTTGGGTGCACAGACTTCCACTAGGTTTGCAGATGTAGGACTGGCCTAAACTAATTTAAACCCTTTGGCCAAAACCAGGATAGATCAGAGCCCTGCCATGACTGGGCTACAGCAGTGATTTTCCCTCACTTCGCCCAACCACCTTTCCAAAAACCACACTGTGACAAGACAACCTCGCCTCTCTGCCAGCGGGTCCCCATCTCATACCAGATAGTGTCAGTCTCCAGGAACTTCACAGCTGCACGGATCAGCTGCATTTTGTTTCGCTGCGTGGGATTGTCCAGTGCCGTGTTGCACAGTGTGGTCTGTGGGATAAAGACAGTTGCTATTATAACTGTTATAACCATTGTTATTCAAGGCTTGGGGGAGCAGAAGCTTCCATTGTACAAAGCCAAGAAGAAGTAGAGGAATTTGCAGTGGACAGAAAACTGAGGAATGCAGCTAAAAGGGGTGCAGGGTCAGAACATGGCTCACGTAATAGGAATCTTCTCACTGGTTTCAGAAGCTTTGGGAACAGACCCATCAAGCACCAGGGGAGAGGGCTCACAGACTGCTCCAGAGCTCATCCCATTTCTTCCTACTCCTTGCTATCCCCAATAACACCATCCAGCTCCTTCTCAAGTCCCCCAATGACACTGATTTCCCTCTAGGGAGTCACCCAGCCGGTATCTAAGTGCCCTCACAACCACAAGGTTCCCCCCAGCACCCAACCAAAGTCCCAACCTCTTGTCCCTGATTCCATGGGCATTGGGAAATGGGCTCTCTCCATATTCTGCGTTTGGAGACTATTCTGCTGTTTACACAGTCACGCCAGTTTTAGACCAAGCCATGCCAATTCTACTGCAAGAACTCAGGAGAGCTGGGGGAGGCAGAACACAGACAGAAGCGTTCTCAGAAGATGCCACTGTCTCATGCACCCCGGCACAAGGCTTACACCCCAAAACAGTTCTCAACCCCAAAGCAGTTCTCAGCCCTTGCTCTGGAATCCATTCTGCCAGCTGGCGAAGCTGTGGCAGTGGCCTGGCAAACCCCTATGTAGCTCTCAGCATTTCAATTCCCTGTCTTTCATCCTGACTTCCTTGACCCGACTGCTTCTAGCACATTGCGTTCTGCCTTGCCAAGGTCTCAGTGTCCTGACCTGCTGTGCTCACCAGGTGCATAGTGTAGAACTTGATGGTGTCTTTCTGGGAGTCCCATTCTGTTGCCACTGCAATGGCCAAGGCCTCACTGGGGACAGTGAAAAGCTTGGCCTGGGGTGTTTTCAGCTTTCGGTGGTCCAGGTTTATTTCAAAGCCTCCTGGGGAATCAGAGTATAAATCCTGGGGAATCAAAGAGGAGCAGGCACTAAGGAACAACAGACAACCCGACAGCAGGAGCAGATTCAGAGCCGGAGCTGATGGGAGCATGGGACCAGGGACACTTAAGTTTCCCAATATCACTTTGACATACTTTCCCCCCAAGTCTTGGGAGCTGTTTCCCACCACACAGCTTTGCTCTAGATGAGGAAAGGGCAGCGCAGGCTGGTGAAAAATACCCCACTCACACAGCCTGGGTTGTGGGTGTGCCATGCTCTCACTGAAGCACCGTGGGCTGATAATCATGGGATCATTTAGGTTCAAAAAGACCTTTAAGATCATCTAGTGCAACCATTGGGGCCAGCCCCTCCACCCTGTCCCTGCAGCTGTACTCACCTTCTCCTTGGGAGATGCTCACATTCTGGTAAAACCGCTTCCTCTCTGGGGGCAAAAGCAGAGCCATTCAGAGAACAGTTAGAGGAGGTTCGGTCCCTTCCCCTACTCCCCATCACAGCCCGGAACAGGTGGAGTCCTCAGTGCCATTGAGGTGGCTTGGCCACAAAAAAATCCAGCCCATTCATCCGCAGCTTCCAAGCACTACACTGTTTCAGTGAGATCCGCTCAACTGGGGAAGTGCCATGAAATCGGTGAAAACCACAGTGTTGTGTACAACGGGTAAGTGAATGGGACCAGCTTCACTTCTGCCAGACTGGGGTCTTGGTTCCCTTCAAACTGGCCGGCACTGGGTTTCTACAGAGTCTGGCAGGGGTGGTTTCCAAAGCAGACCTGTCCCAGCACTCCTGGAGTTTCACTCTGGGCTCAGTCTTGAAAGACTATCCCGCTGCAATCATGTTTGACAAATTAATCCCTGAACCACGCTGGCTAACTTTCTCTCTCTGCGTGTTCTGTCTCAGAGCAACAAGAAACCCAAGAGAGCTGCGTTAGTGGCAGGGCAGGCGACAGCAACCTCTCTTTCCACACCCAGCGATGACAAACCCACCCGGTGCCAGCCCACACGCTCTCCCTCCATGCATCTGGCTCATTCTCCGCTTTGACCTGCAGCCGATGCACCCGCTGGAAGAACCACAGCTGCCAGCAGGCTCAGAGTGCGCAGGGGCAAGGACGCTGTTCCCTCCACTGCGACCGCCCCCGGGGGCAGGTTTACTGCAGCCACACGCGCTAACAGCTGGATGGTGTTGGGGACACGTCGCACACACACTGCAGCACGCCACTGAGTCACCACCTCCCGCAGCTGCCTCCAGCCCACACATCCCACTCTGGCTCGTGAGTAGTTGGCTCCAGCAGCAAGATGAGCCTGAGGGAACTGCAGGTCTCCGTTCTAAGAGCAGCCTCCTTTCCTACCAGCACCATTTCACGCACTCCCAACACCTGAAAGTTGGATTGTGTGCTTTGTAAGCTTGTGTCTCTCCCACAAGGCAGGAAGAATCTCCAAACCATTCCCCTGCCGACAGCAACCAGATTGCAAATCCCCAGCTCCCAAGTCTACCTCGTGAAGGGTGAACAGGCCAGGCTGCAGGTCTGTTATTCAAGGCTAAAAAAACCACATTCCCACTGGGAAAACGGAACAGGATTTGCTCAGGCTCAGCGACCTGCAAGCTTCGGGGCTTCAGAAAACACCACACTGTTGAGGCACAGTTCCGTAAAGATTAACATGTCTGTACCTCAGAGGAGTCCCAAGTCGTGCCAGTGGGCTCCTGACACTCCGTGATGAGTCACCGTGACTCTGCAGCCTCACCTCAGGCAGAATGAGACTAATTATACTGTCGTCAAACCCACGCGTTCCCTGCAAAATCTGTGGAGGGGATACGGGGCCCAGACCGTGCCTGAACCCCCCCAGATGGGTCCCATCCCCCCGAAAATCCCTAAGAAACACGAAAACACAAAAGCAGACTGGTGCACTGAGGACTTGGCCGTGCTGCCAGCGAATCCCTGCTCCAAAACCCCGCTAAGGCCAGGAGAAGGGCGCAGGCGGGGGGGGCGGCCCAGCACCTGGGCCATGTTGCCGGTGATGCCACAAGCCCCGGGGGCGGCCGGACGCGGCGGGGCTGTGCTGGCACCGCTCCCTGAATCGCCGCAGCGGGGGGCTGACCCTTTCCCGTGTTCCCACCCGCCCAGAGGGTGCCCGGCCCAGCCCTCCCCCGGCCCGAGGTGACCTTGAGCGGTGTCACCGGAGAGGAAAGGGGGTTCCCCCAGCGGGACCAGGGAAGGGACCCGCATCCCCGAAGGGGGCTGGAGAACCCCGGGGCGGCCCGGCGCTCCCTCACCTGCCGGCGGGGCGTAGGCCCGGCCCCCGCCCGGCCCCCCCGAGCCGCTGCCGGCAGCGGCAGGAGGCAGGCGGGGGAGCGGGGAGCGGCCCCACAGCAGCCGGCGGCAGCCGCGCCACATCGCGGCGAGGAGGANCTCAGCGCGGCCCCGCGGGCGCCGCCATGTTGCCTCGGCGGCGACAGCCAATCCGCGCGGCGAACGCGTTTTGTCCCGTTGCNGCCCCCGGCCGCGCTCGGCCGCGGCCACGCTGGCGCCCGGGGACCCTCCCGAGATGCCGGTGCGGAGCGAGAGGTGCCGCGCGGGCGGAGCGGCGGGGTCGGCCTCTTCGCCGCCCTCCGGGGCGGCCGCCAGTAGCCTGGTGCCGCCGCCCCCCATCAACACGGCGCAGCCCGGCGTGGCCACCTCGCTGCTCTACAGCGGCGCCAAGTTCCGCGGGCAGCAGCGCAGCAAGGGCAATGCCTACGAGGTGGAGGTCGTCATGCAGGTGAGGGGCCCGCCGGCGACCGCCTCCCTCCGGGGCCCCGGCTCTCCTCAGGCCGTGGCCGTCGTTCCCGCCCTGTCGGTCCCCTCAGGCCGCCATCGCCCCCCTCTTGTCCCCTCCCGGCCCCCTTAAGGCCGTCGTCGCCCGGTCTCCCGACCCCTCAGGCCCGGTCGCCTCTTCTCCTCCCCCGGTCCCCTGGCTGCTGCTGTCCTCCCCGCCGCCGTTCCTCTCGGGCCTCACTTGCCGGCCGCCTCTGGCTCGGGTCGGTGTCAGCCCTCCCCCAGCTCCTTCAGAGCCCAGAACTTGTGTGTCGCATTTCCTGAACCCCAGCAAGGCCTCTGGCTGAGGTGGGGGAGACCCCTTTCCCTCAGCCCCAGTGAGGTGGGACCAGGGTGGCAGAGGCCTCAGGGGGACACTCCCCCTCAGCCCTGGAAGGGTCCATGGTCCTCCCTGCCCCTGCTTCACTCTGACGTGGTGGTGCCCCGCTGTGATTCCCCTGGTTCCATCAAGTCTGGTGTTTGTTTGAGTTCCCAGGCTCTGGAGAGATCACTACCACCCTGTGTGCTTTGCATTCCTTTCAGGATCACGGGAAAAGACCCTGTCCTATACCACTCGGACCCCAGGAGAGACCCTTTTCCCCCAGGCCCAGGGAGGCTGAGCCCACCACCTCCTTGCTCCCTTCCCCTCAAACGCTGAGGAGTGCCCACTGCACTCAAGCCTTCCCCCCCTCTCCCCCATCTCTTTGCCCCATTCCCCTCAGGCCCGGCAAAGTTCATAACCCAGGATCCCTCCTTCGCTCCCTTCACCCTCTGGGATGGCCGTGCACCTCTGTGCCACAGCGTGGAAGAGTAACAGCCTGGCTTAGAGTGGGTGTTGTCCTGGGAAGTCCCTACTGGTGGGACAGCCTGTATTTCAGGCCTGGCTGGAAATCAGCAGGGATCCAGGTCACAGTCCCTGGCTGGCAGAGCATGGCCTGGCTGGACCTGGGACTCAGGGTTCCCTATCCCTGGGGTGCCGGAGGCTCCCCCAGACTGAGCAGGGAGCCTGGGGCAAAGTGCAGTTGTTTGTCTGTGGCAGGAATGCAGCCAGACAGCTGTAGTGCCCAGCTGTGCTGGGGAATCAGGACGCTGGCTCGTGTGTCTTTCGTATTCCTCCTTGCAGTCATTGTCACCCTGCGTGCTTTATTTTTAGTCCTAGGCATTGGCACGATTGCTTTGGGCAGAGCTGGCGAGGTGTGGAGTCATTAGTACGCAGGCAAGCCAGACATCTGATACACGCTTTCCTATAGAGCACCCTGCGAGTCACAGCTTTGTTCCCAGTTTGGTGGCACGGGATCTGGGGGACTGTGGTTGAGCATGTAGCCAGCGCAGTGATGAAGTGTGACGTGTGTGCTGGCGTTGTGGAGCAGTGTCAGAGCCCCGGGGTCAGCAGATGGGGTAGCGTTTGAACCAGCCTGTCTGTTTTCACCTACGGTCCTCCCCTTGTCAACAGCACAAGCGTACCTGGAATGGTTTGCTGTGGTGGGGACATCCTATGGCTGATCAGCTTCACTGCACGCTGCCTTCTCGCAGGGGCTGGCTGTGGCTTTGTGCTAAAAATGCTGCTGTTTTGCGCGTGTCAGCTGAGAAGAGGTGGCTGCCTGCTCTCCCTGTGCTGAGCACAGAGAAACGTCGCCTTTCTTTGATCACAGGTGGGGAAGATCCATCTTCTCACAGTTGATGTTTGCACTTCCCCCAAATAACTCACTTCTTGCCTTGAAAACGGATCTGGAGATGTCGGGGAAAAATCTTGAAAAATCCCCTGGCTTTAAAGGTGCTTGGAACAGGCGCAGCCTCCTGCCGAGCTTCTGCACAGCAGAAGCGGCGAGATGCAGCTCCATAACTCGAAAGAAGGGTGGCATAAAACTGTTAGATCTGGGACAAAGGCCCCCTTCAAAATGCACACGACATCATTTGGCTTCTGAGCAGGCTTTAGCGTGCGCCGTGCCACCAGGCTGGGCACTAGGCAGAGAGTACGGGTAGCGTCTTAGAGACGTGGGTCGGGCCTGTTAAATAAGTAGATGGTGGAGCTCAGGGATGTGCTTTCTTCCTCTAGCCTGAATTATCTCCAGTAAACGGATGTTTTTTACTCTTCTCTCACCTGAATACTAGTTCGCTGGTAGCAGTTGACTGGGAAATGAGGGGGTTGAGGGTGTGGGTGATTCTGCCAGTGGTGTTGTCACTTGGAGAAAACTGTGAGTCTGCTTCCTTGGGGCTGGAGAGGGGGCGTTTACTTCCCATCGGAGACCTCTGAGCAGAGGGTGCTGCCTCAGTGTGATGGAGGTGGAAGCGTGCAGGGTGTTGTCAGGCAAGGGGGCTGTCAGAGGTGAGCTGGCTGCCTGTAAATGATCTTTCCGAGTGGTTTCCAGCCATGGGGAAGGGCTGCCAATGTGAGCGTTGGGCAGTAAGCTGGACCTTCTGTGCTAGTTGAAGCTGAAATTAGCCTTGGAGGGGTTAGAAACTGCTTTGGACCTATTGGGTGCCTTCATGCATATGCTTACGGTTGGACTTTGCACTCTTTTCTAGCATGTGGATATGGAAAACTCCTATCTCTGTGGATACTTGAAGATTAAAGGCCTTACAGAGGTGAGCGTTAACTGCAAAACAACAAGAAAAGGTGCTGTGTGAAGTTTTTTTTTCTTTTCCTGGTGGAGTGGGAGAAGCTGCCACCAGAAATGGCAAGTGGAGAGACTGAGCATACCGTAAATTTGATGATGATGTAGTTTAATAGCTTCAGTCTGTTGTTCTTGGCATGTCAAGCAAATACGACACGCCTTGATGATAGTCCTGAAGCTTATCTGGCACCTCTTAAGGTCTGAGTAGAATCGAATCTCTGACCCTACAGTCAGCTTTAGCCACTCTACCACTGGTGGTGTGTTTCTGAAAGAAAATAAACCAGGACCCAAACAGTCAGGTCTTTACATACTTCCTTCCCTGTACATCCTCTAAGGTCTGCTTGTGGTCTCAGACGGTTGGTGAGAACTGTCTCCTGGGGGTGATGCTTCTTTCAGCTGCCATGCACCATGTGTCTGTCATTACACGGGAATGCTGAGCCTCCAATTCCCTGCCTGCGTTCTCCCAGTTCAGTGCCAATGCAAAGCCGAAGGGGGACACCTCCTGCCCTGGTGGGGTGGCTTAATCCAGCCCTTGGGCTTTGTAGCAGTCACGCGGCAGCCGCAGGGTGTCTGCTGGGGAGCGGTGCTGGCTGTAAACGGTCACTTGTGATTGTCCAGCTGGGAGCTTCTCCACAGTCCAACTCTGAGCCGGCTTCTTCCGGTTTCAGGAAGCGAACAGAGAGGCAGAGAGAGGCTGGAATAAGAGGGGGAGGCAGCGCATGCATGTGAGTGGGACTTGAAGAGGTGTGGGGCGCAGGACGAGTAGCATTCTGCTTGGAGGGATGGGAGCACTGGCCTCAGATTGCCTGGAGCTCCTGCTGCAAGATGCTGCTTTTTGCTGAGTGCGTGCACCTCTATCTGCGTTTGAGTTTCTGCCTCTAGGTGACGAATCTTCTGACCTCTTGTTTGTCTCTCTTCTCTCCCAGGAGTACCCAACCCTCACCACTTTCTTTGAAGGGGAAATAATCAGTAAAAAGCACCCTTTCTTAACGCGCAAGTGGGATGCTGACGAAGATGTGGATCGTAAACACTGGGTAAATAAATCCAGGGGGCAGATGGAGTCCTTGCTTAGCAACTGGTTTGGAGATGAGCTGCAGAGGGTGTCCATGCAAGAGCTGTCAGAAGGGCCTGGAATGCTCTTTTTGGGTGTCTCCCTCCTTCCCTCACTGGGATCTTTGGAACTACAGGTCCCTCCAGCAGGCTGTTGGCTGTGATCCAGAAGGGAGGGGGTGTCCTGCTTTCCACTTGCTGGCCCTGAGGTTGGAATGGAGCAGGAGGAATCCCCATCTCTTGCACCCCTAGGAGAACGCACTCCTTGTTTTGAAGGCTTATCGCAAAATGGAGCGGAGAAGGGGAGAGGTGCCCCTCTGGCACGGGCAGGGCAGTTGATACCCGTGTCTCAGTCACGCTGCCAGCTCCCTCAGCCCTCTGGTCGAGGTAGGGTGTGTCTGTGCTCTGGATCAGGGCCGCAGCAGCCGGCTGATTGCCTCCCTGCCTTGACCTTTGCTGTTGTTTGCCAAACTTTGATGTTTGTTGTGTTTCTGTCAAATACCTTCCTCTGGAAGTGTAGGTGCTTCTCCAGCCGGGCTGGATATGGCTGCGAGTGTCTGGCAATCATCTGTGTTTCCCTGTGCTAGTGGGGTGTGTGTTAAGCACTGCTCCAAGGGAAGAGCCAGTCCCTTTGGTGAGGAGGTCCTGTTCTGTAGCAGTTTTTCCCTCCTAAATAGCAGCTGGCACTAGTGAGCTCTAGTCCTTGAATAAGCATCCTGGGTTTGTTTTTTTTCTTTTCTTTTTTGTTTCAGGGGAAGTTCCAGGCTTTTTACCAGTATGCAAAAACATTTAACTCTGATGATTTTGATTATGAGGATCTGAAAAATGGGGACTATGTCTTCATGAGATGGAAGGTAAACTGTGCATGTCTCCTTATCTGATGAGCTGCTTACAAGCGACTGACAGAGGCTTGTGGTGCCTGAAAGCTTTTTCAGCTATGCTGGTTCTTACCCTACCAACCTCATAACCCACCATACTTGCAAATTCCAGTGTGATTTCTGTCTAGCCAGCTAATTATGTCCTTAAGGGCTGCAGTCATGGCTAAAAACACAACAGGAAAATCTTGCTTGGTGATGCTCCAGAGGATGAGAGAATCGGTGTCTGTGGTCCCTGTGCGGGGCCTGTGTGTTTGATGCAGACTAGCCAGTCTGCACCTCTCTGCTCTTCAGCTGGATCAATTCCACTCTCTTTACACAAGCTTTGTGCAGCTGTGATGGAAGGAAATAATAGAATCACAGAAAGGTTTGAGTTGGAAAGGACCTTTAAAGATTATCTAGTACCTGCCCCCTCCCCTGCCATGGGCAGCGACATCTTGCTGTTGCTTACAGCCCTGACCAACCTGACCTTGAACACTTGTAGAGAGTGGGGCATTCACAGCTTCTCTGAGAGCCTGTTCCAGTGTTTCTCCACTCTCATAGTAAAGAATTTCATCGTTATATTTAATTTAAAGCTACCCTCTTTTATTTTAAAACCATTGCCCCTTGTCCTGTCGCTACAGGCCCTGCTAAATCTCTCTCCATCTTCCTTATAAGCCCCTGTAAGTACTGAAAGGCTGCCATAAGGTCTCCTTAGACCCTTCTCTTCGTCATCATGCAGCTCTGATTCCTGATTTTGCAATTGGCTTCTGGTTTGCAGCGGGCAGGTGTCCAACTGCCTCTTACCTCATGTACTTTTTAAAACTGGTCCTGTTCTCGGTTGTATGTTTCCCTGTAAGATGCCTACAGTTGGCAGGTGGTGAAAGAACACGCTGGTCCTTGTGGTCTGGGTGGCTGCAAGTGCAGGGAATGCTCAGCCAGGAATGCTTTTGTGTTAATGGGAGTCAATAATTCAGTTTGGGAGGGCAGATTGGGGCGAGAGGGTAGTACTTGACCGGCACCTTAAAATACGGTCTGTATTTTCTGTGCAGGAACAGTTCCTCGTCCCAGATCACACTATCAAAGACATCAGCGGTGCTTCCTTTGCTGGTTTCTATTACATCTGCTTCCAGAAGTCAGCAGCATCTATAGAGGGCTATTACTACCATAGGAGTTCAGAATGGTAAGGAAGCTTCCTTCCTCCCGCGGATTGAAGGGCGGCTCCTCAGACCAAGCAGTGACTCCTCTTCGGCTTGTCTGCAGCCTTGGGAGTGTCCCGAGGGTGCTTCTCTGGGCTGGGAAGGAGGTTCAGCGCAGTGGCTGGACCTTGGGGCAGAAGGGAGGGTGTGTGTGCCATGCTTGGCCAGAGCCAGGCTAGTGCAGCCCATTCGTGTGGTATGAAGTGCTGCCTTTTTTGCACGGCTGGGGGATAATTGTGCTGGCAATGTGGCATGGGGCAGATACGGGGTGTGGAGAAGTGCTGTGAAGCCAGTGAAGCAATGGGTCTGGTGTGTCAGCGAGGTACACTGGGAGGCAGATGCCAGCCGTGGTTCGCTAAAAGCATTCCTCCAGAAGCCTGGTCTCCAGTCCAGCTTGCAGGACTTCCCTGCTCCTCCCTTCCCCTGGGGACAGGCAAGTGTAAGGCAGCCTGGCCTCTTGTGCCGTGTTGTGCTCCCTCAGTTTGTGCTTTGTTCAGGTATTCAAGCTTTGAGCTTCTCCATGCCTTGGCCCTTCAGAGGATGTCGGAGGGGCCTTCGAGAACGAGCTTGGTGCATTCTCACATATAACAGCTTTGCTGTTGCTCCTTTCATGCAGAAATCTTGTTAGGCCAGTGCTTTGTAGTCCACGGTCCTTGGGGTGTTGCTGGAAGACACAAGGAACAGTGAAAGTTAATTGGTTTCTTGTTAAAGCCATGTGATAAGTAGCTGCGGAGACCTCTTTTCCCTCTGACAGCTTTGGATATTTGTCACATGCAGCAAGTGAATCTGTAGGGTGGCTGGAAGCTCTCAGGGGGAGGGAAGGTACCTGAGAGGCTTTCAGATGAATCCCCTCAAGCTAAGCTTTGAAAGACCTGAGTGTAATTTGCAGTTGTAGCAAACACCATTTGAACATGAAAGTTGTTGAACTTCAAAAGGTGTCTGAAAACCACAGTCAGCCCACCTCGAATGCAGCCTGGCTGTAGGTAGCTCAAAGGCACGGGAATGGAAATGAGGAACGATGCCAAGTCCTCACGGGGTTTTGGCACCACTGGTAAGTGAGTGTTGGGTGCCTGAACACCTCTGAGACTGTAAAGAGGAAGAGAAGAGCCAGCCACCAGGATGTCCGCTCTGTGGCCTGCCAAGCAGGAGCTGGGGGAGTTCTGTTGCTCTGTGTAATCCTCTCATCTGTCTTCTCCCTCTCTCTCAGGTATCAGTCATTGAATTTAACTCACGTTCCTGAGCACAGCGCTCCTATCTATGAATTCCGATGACAGCTGTCCAGAACTGATACTGCACAGAAGCAAACTGGGCAGGAGAGCATGGCCTGCCAGGAGAACTGTGTCCCTGTCGGAGTACGGGAATGCACGCTTCTCTCCTGCCCCTCGGACTCGCGAGAGAGAGCCTGAATGTTAACCCACCCAGCCCAAGGAGCGTGGCTGCTGGAGCTTGATTCTCCCTCCTGTCGAGTGGCGATTTGATCTTTAATCTGGTTTTAAGCTACCTTTAAATGCACTTTCTTATTGCACAGCTAGTTTCTCTGTCACTGAAGTTCCTCCCAGCTCTCCTCTGGAAGCTGTTTCTCAGTAGCTGGAATTGGTGGTCTGTCCTCTGAGTAATAAGAAAATATAAGCTCACTGCTTATATTTTCATTGTTACAGCCTGATATGGGTTGAAATTGCCAGGACTCAGGTTTGTTGCCCAGATTGCCAGCTCTGATGCTCCCAGAGCCGGGTCCTGTGTGTGAGGCTCTGCTCAGCTGCAGGGTCTGTTGGGGAAGTGTTGGCTGAGACAGATAAGGCTTGAACGAGTCTTTGCTTCGCGCTGGCTAATGAGGTTAGCCAGAGCTGCAGATCTTTCAGGAACGCCAATCCTTTGGAGCTGGGAGCTGTTCCGGTGTCTGGATATGCCACTGGGAATTAATTTAATGTATGGACTTCCAGGCTGTCAGTAAAGTGGATCTGAACTCTGCTTATAGGTGTATATTTGCTCTTTACTTAAGTTAAGGGTAAAAAAAAAAAGGAAAAAAAAAAAAGACTTTTATTAAAAAAAAATAATATTTTTATGGTTCCTTTTTCCAAGGACCCTATGGCAAATGCACAAGTACTTAATTACATTTTACCGTTTTCACATTGAAAACTGGGAATGTCTGCGTTAGTTTTTATATACGTGTATGTAATCAGCTAGCCGCTTTGGGAAAGTAATCAGAGTGCAAGTGTTGAGCAGCATTGTGGGAGCAGTTCTGGGACTGTTCAGCGCTTGTACTTGCTCTTCATGCTTCAACAACACCACTGCTTGATACCTTTTTACAATGAGAAAAAAAAAAAAAAGGGAAAAAAAAAACCAACAAAAAGCGCCCAGTAGCTCTGCTCTGACTTTGAAATGTTTCAAGTGATATAACTTAAGGCTTGTGTGCCAAAGTGTGTGTGTATGCGCGTGTGGTTTTTTTTTTTAAAGACATTTTAAAAGTTGGCCTCGGTTGTATATTTAATGTGACAGTCCCACCTGTGGGGCTTTTGTGAGAGTTTAGTTTGCGTTTTTCTGCCTGTTTTAAAAGGCTTGTGTTGCGCGCTAACTGGGTGGGTGTTGAGAACGCGTTTGCCGCCTGGGAGAGGAAAGCAAAGCCCTCCGCGTGCCTAGCGCCAAGCTGGTTTGGGTTTTCTTCTTTTTAACTGACTTTCTTCCTTTTGGCAGCACGTCTGTCTGGCTTATTGCAGCAGCTGAATTGCTAGTTTAAGCCTTAACAAGAAAGTATTCAGGTCTTGGTGAGCCCATTTCCTATATTCCAAGTTGGGGTCTTGTGTGATTGGAGAAGTGGCCAGGCTGGTCTTGGGAGATGATGCGGAAAGCGCCCGCCTCGTGTGTGCTGTTTGCCGCGGATGAATCCTTTTCCCCAGCACAAATGGAGAGAGACCTGCGTACGGGAGAAGGGAGGAGCCCTGGCAGGAGCTCACCTGTGACGGAGGAAGCGTGTGCCGTTGTCTTGGCTGTTGTGGGTAGACTTGTAGAGTAGCACGAAGGCAAGCGGGAGGGCGATTTGGGACGTGAAGGGAGAGCGGCTGCGAGCGGAGCAGTTGGGAAGCGGATTCCCGTTTTATTCTGCTCCTGTCGGACAAAGGCAGTGGGGTGAGGGGTTTCCTCGCAGGTGGTGCTGGGAGACATCCTGGTTTTAGAGGTGGAAGCCAGCAGTGCTGCTTGGCTATGACGAAGTGTGGGGGTGAAGCCACCTCCCAGGTGCTGTGTGGACGCAGGGACCCAGCTCCGGCGGCTCTTTGCAGCCCTCCAGAGCTGTCTGTGTGCAATACTGGTGGCGGTGCCGGTCTCCGTGCGCTCCTCGGGGCTGTCAGTGCCAGAGCGACACTTGGGTTTCTGATGTGGTTTAGTGGAATTAACGCTGTGGTCGTTGGCAGGAGCTGGGTGAGGAAGGGTCCTGGGGTGGTTTAATATGTGTAACTACCCCAAAAGCTCTTTAAGTTTTTCTTTGAGACTTGGTATGTTGTGAGAAGGGTGGGGAAGGAGCATCCTGCTCTCTCTGCCTGTCTCCTTCCCACCATCCCGAAGCCAATTTTGGCTGAAATCCATAATGGCAAGAATGATGCGTGTGGTGGGTGCAGAGCAGGTTGTGGAGCTGAGAGGTTTGCAGGGGCTGTCGGTGTTGGGAGCTTTCTTCCTCCTAAGCCTTTGTTTTGGTTTTCTTTTTCTTTTGACTCGTTTGGTGAGCGAAGGAGAGATGTTACGTATGTCGTGGTGTGGTGGAGAGAACTGACTGGGGCGGGATCTGGGCTGTGGAGGTAAGAAATGGGGTATTCTGTCTCAGAAAGGGTTGCGATGTCTCTTTTTAACCGCGCTGGCTGCAGAAGGGGTGCACTTGCAGGTGAAGGAGGGAGCAGGGGATAAGGAGGTGTTTTGCGGAGCGATTAACGTCCAAATTAAACATGAAATGTATTTAAGGGGTCTGTGTCCGTGTGTGTTTGTTGGCCAAAGTGCTTCTGGGTTCCGGGGAAGAGCTGTCCCTCATCTCTGCCCTCGAGGGTTCCTCCAGCAACTCAATAAGCTGCTGTTTGCCTTAAATAGCAGGATCTGGCCTTAATTAGAGGAGCAGGAGGGGAGCAAGGCCCGGGGAGGGGGGGCTCCCTGTGAAACCCGCCTGGTTCCATGGCCCTTTCCCTAGGATCAGCTCCCCTTTCCCCGCTCCTTCCCGCTTCGCCCCGGGGGGTGGCGGCGGGCGGAACGCTGGGCGCGGGGCGCGGGAGGCGGCCGGAGCGGCGCGGCGGGTGCGCGGTACCGGAGCCGTGAGGGGGACGGACGGACGGGCCCGGCGGCGCTTCCGGCGTGAGGCGTGCGGGGCCTGAGGAGCGGAGCGGGCCGGGCCNCCGCCCGCTATCCCCGCTGTTGTTCCCCATCTCCCTGGAGGAGGTTTGGTGCGGAGCCCCCGGCAGTGCCCCGGGTCCCCTTGGAGCTGGACCCCCAAGTGCTACCAAAGGGGGCTGCTGGGGAAGGGGGTGAGGGGTGTTCCCCCGGGGCGGTGTGGCAGTGCCTGGGCTTCAGGAGGGGCCTGGGGAGTAGAGCGCCCGCGGGCGCCCGGCACCTGCTTCTGCGGGCTTTAGGCCCTGGTGAGTAACAGAAAGGAAAAAATAGTAAATCCCATAAGTTGTTGGGTTTCTTGCCCTTCCCTGTTACAAAGGGAGATTCTGCAGAAACAACTCTTTTTTTCTTTTTTTGTTTTGTTTTCTTTATCAGGTGTGAGTTCAAATGTTTTGCTAAGAATAGAATAATAGAATTGTCTAGGTTGGAAGGGACCTTTAGGATCATTGAGTCCAACCCTGAATCCAGCACTACTAAAGCCACCACTGCCCCATGTCCCTCAGCACCACGTCTGCCTGGCTGGTAGATACCTCCAGGGATGGCGACTCCACCGCTGCCCTGGGCAGCCTGTTCCGATGCTTGATAATGCTTTTGGTGAAGAAATTTTTCCTAATATCCAATCTAAACCTGCCCTGGTGCAACTTGAGGCTGTTTCCTCTTGTCCTATCACTTGTTACTTGGGAGAAGAGACCAACCCCCCCTCGCTACACCCTCCTCTCAGGCAGTTATAGAGAGTGAGAAGGTCTCCCCTCACCCTCATGTTCTCCAGGCTGAACAACCCCAGTTCCCTCAGCTGCTCCTCATAAAACTTGTGCTCCAGACCCCTCACCAACTCCGCTGCCCTTCTCAGGACTCACTCCAGAATCTCAATATCTTTCTTGTAGTGAGGGGCCCAAAACTGAACACAGGATTCGAGGTGGGGCCTCACCAGTGCCGAGTACAGGGCAATAAGTCAATAAAGTACTTTCACACATGTGAGCTCTGTGTTAAACACGTTTTTAAAAATTGACAAGAGCAGGGAGAGAAAAAAAATGTTGCCTTTTTGCAGTGCTGGATGTGATTGGGTGTAAGGAGGGGCCTTCGCTGCGGGGCAGCCGTTCGCCCTGTGATCTCTGCCTGCTTAGCTGGCTCCCTTCGCCCATTCATTCCTGCACTTGCTCTCCCTCTGCCTTGCTCCTTTTAATTGGGAATTTCTTGCCTGCTAATTTCCCTCAGGTCTGACAGGTCTGACCTTCTGCACAGGATGCCAGAAGGTTTGCTCTCAATGCCCAGCTCTTCAAAAGGTTACAGAACAGCTTGCTTGTGTGGAAGCAGTTAAGACGTTCACCGAGATCCATAGTGTTCCTGTTTAGGAAAGCTTTTATTTCTAGAAGTGAGTTATCAGCAACTTTCTGTCAACCAATTGTTGCGTTTGTGTTGTTCCAGCCACCGAGTACCACCTCGGCCTGCTGAAGGCAAAGCTTGCAAAATACAGAGCTCAGTTGCTAGAACCCTCCAAATCCTCGGCTGCTAAAGGGGAAGGCTTCGATGTGATGAAATCTGGAGATGCCCGGGTGGCACTGATTGGTTTTCCTTCTGTGGGTAAGGTCAGTGAGCGTCTGCGTTAACCACGTGGCATATGTGTTTCCAGGTTTGTGGTTAGCAATGGCTGTAAAGCAGATACCCATCTTTTCGTCTTTCGCCTTCTTGCCATGAGTTAACTGAAAGTTACTCCACGCTGAGAGCTAAAAGTTAGAGGTAGGGGAAACACTCCTTCATCTTGTGCACAGCGCCCTGTGGTAACCACCTGAGACTTGGGCTGTGGCAGGGCACAAAATGCTGAGAAAATAGGTGAGAGTACAGGATTTACCTTCGTTTAGTGAGAGTGCTGGCTGTCCCATCACCGCTTCAGTCTCTGCACCTGGAACAGCCACAATATGACTTCTAAAAGCTGAGGAACGCTTTGGTGTTGCTTGTTTTGCTGAAGATTTTACCAGTGCTTCCATTTGTGCAACTATAGCTGTGCTGATTTCTTGCATTTCAGTCCACATTCTTGAGTTTAATGACCTCAACTGCCAGTGAAGCTGCATCTTATGAGTTCACAACCCTGACGTGTATCCCAGGAGTCATAGAAGTAAGTAGGATTTTCCTCTCTCTGGCGTAGTAGTGGTAAGAAACCCGGACATGTAAATGTGTCTCTTTACACCAGTTATGCTTGTGCTACCACTAAGAAGCAGTGATATCCAAAGGTCTCTGGTGATTTCTGCTTTAAACTTTAGGTCTTGAGTGCTTGTGGCATCAGGTTTTCTGCAACCTGCAGTGCTGATTTAGCGCTTCCCTCGGCTGCATAACTCTTCAGAATTGACTGCCTGAGCGGGGTTTCGTGTGCTGCCGTTTGACTGACCAGAGCAATACGACAATTCTCAACTGAATTTTTTATAACCGCTGTTGGCGCCATTGACCAGATGGCTGGAAACCTTGACAGATTTGTTTTTAATGAAGCTTTAAAAGAGGCAATCTGTAGTGTGATCAATTTGGAAAGAAAATACAACTACTCCTGTCCTTGAGGAGTTTTATTAGTGGTGGCCTAAGCATCCATCAGTAAAGCAAATGATAAAGGGCATCAAACTGAAAAGTGTCCAAGAGTAATGAGAAAATTTGGGTCAGAACTGAAAGTGGAATTAAATAATGAAAGTAACCGTATTGGTGTTAAAATGAACACAAATATTGTAACGCATCCAAATGCAGCCGCGAGCTGCAGTCGCTCATTAAAGCCGTTACTGAGGGCTTCACTGCAACAATAGCTTGAAAGCTAATGCCCCTGCAGATCCGATGAATCAAAGTCTCCTGTTATTTCCTGGTATTGTAAGACCTGCAACACATCTGAATAGTTCTGATCTGTCTCGGTAAGAGATGGTGGCCCTTGCTTGTTAAAGTGCTTTCTTGTTAGACCAAGGAAGTAAGCCTGTGGGGTTTTTTCCTTTCCATTTCACCAACTCAGGACAACGCTGCTCTTGCGCTGTGCTGTTTTCCTGGTGCTTTGTCAAACCACAATCACGTGATGCTTTAGGAGGTTGGGACCTAAAGTACTGCAGTATGTAGTGCTGAACGTGGCTTCATAGGGAACGCTCTGGAGGTTCCCTCAACAAAACAGAGCCATCAGCTTCGTGCAAAGGTGTCCTGCTCTGTCGGGTTCATTCAGTTCCGCACTCTGCAGGCTTTGGACCCCAGCATGTGCCTGGGGCTTTTGAGGCAGCTCAGGTGCCCTGCACAACACTTTCAGCTTTCCATCCTTGTGTTTCCTTTTCAGTACAAAGGAGCCAATATTCAGCTGCTGGATCTGCCTGGAATCATCGAAGGAGCAGCACAAGGTTGGCTGATCTCTGTGTTCATGTAAAGTCAGGATTTGCTCTCAGTAGCGTACCTCAGTGTCTCAAACATTAGCACATTTCCTGGGCCAATAGTTCCCACATTGGCTTTCCAAATTTTTGAGTCCTTGATCTTATGTGAGGCACGATTCTTATCCCTGAGCCCACGTAAGGTTCTATATGTAGCAGAAAGATGCTTTTCTGGAGGTGGGAGCCAAAGCAAGCCAGTCAATTCTCACCTTCTTGCGTGAGTGCTATCTTGCTCATCTGTTTTCTGGTGTGGAAGAAATCTAAAGAAAGATGCTGGAGAGGCTGGGGCGGGGGTAAATACTGCAGTTAAACAGTAACCTCTTTTGACTGATTTCCTGAGTTCCTGGCAGTCCTCGCATAACTCCTGATTCTGGGAAGAGGTGTTGGCTTTGTCCCTCTGCTTCTTCATTGTCCAGATTGGCTGGTTGTGTCAGAAGATGCCTGAGGAAGCTTTGGAAAATGTCCTAATAGTTTTTTGTTTTTGTTTTTTTTTTTTTTTTTTTTTTTTTTTTGGAGGATCGTGGCCTGATTAATAAGGTTTCTTTCCTTTTTGACCAGAAAATGTATGTAACTTCTCTGTACAGGGGTGATAGGCCCACGTTACTGTTCTGGGTAAGCTGCCTCTGCTGCCTGGAGCTGCTGCCATTGCATGTGTCTGGGGATGTCTGTCCTGCTGGCAGAGACGTCATTTCCCTGCTCGGATGGTTTTACACACACTAGTTTGTGTAACCTGTCGTGGAGGAGCAGCAGCAAAGAGTATTTGTTAGGGCTTGTGCTGGATGTAAGACGGTATGGATGGGCCGGATCCGCTCACTCAGGGCCCCCCCAGCAGCTCAGCTGCCTACAGCCAGTGCGGCACTGCGGGTTCTTTTTCCTTGCTTCCAAGCAGCTGTGCAGGGCAGGAGTCGCCCCCTGTCGCAGAGCTGGTAGATGGTTTCTCTTGCTGATGTATGGCCATCTCCTCTCTTCTCAGGGAAGGGCAGAGGTCGGCAGGTGATAGCTGTGGCCAGGACAGCAGATGTCGTCATTATGATGCTGGATGCCACGAAGGGTGAAGTACAGAGGTGAGTGTGTGCTTCTGGGCACGTGGAGGTCTGGGGTGGCGGGCCAGGTTCAGGGGTTCCCACATGCTCCAAAAACATGCCAGCTCCCTGTGTCCTCTGCGTGTTGGGGAACCCATATTTAAGCTCTTGAGTGTGAGATGGAGGTTGTGTTCCGCTAGAAGCACGCTAGCTAGCTGGGAGCAGCATTTACAGAGCTCTCTACAGATCTCCACTCTGGCTTCTCAGCTGAAGGATCATTCCCACAGGATGGCTGTTCAGAGACAGGGTTGCCAATCTAGATTTCCGCCACGGACTCTGTCCTGCATTAGCTGTGGTTTTTAGATTGTAGTGAAAGCTTATGATGAGGCTGTGTCAATATGATAACCAAAAAGGGAAGGTATATGTGTCACCTGAGTGCGCTCAGTCTGGCAGGTACTAATGTGCAGTGTCCCTGCAGGGCCCTGCTGGAGAAAGAACTGGAATCTGTAGGAATCCGGCTGAACAAAAGCAAACCAAATATCTACTTCAAGGTGAGGTTTCCTGGGCTGCTGCAAGCACAGCTCATGTCTGGCAGCCTACTGAAAGGCGGGTTCACTGTGAGCTGTCCCGTGTGTTGGACAGACTGAAGGGGGGGTTGTGGGTTTTGCAGACCGTTCTGAAGTTGCCTTACTGCTTCCCTGCAGCCGAAGAAGGGTGGAGGTATCTCCTTCAACTCAACGGTCACGTTGACTCAGTGCTCCGAGAAGTTGGTGCAGCTCATCCTCCATGAATATAGTATCCTTTCCTAAAATGGGAGATAAAACCATCAGCAGCTCGTGAATCAAGTGGTACCTGCTGTGGGACAGCCTTGCTGTGTCTTTGGTGCTTTTTGGGTTGAGAACAGGCTTTCACAAGCAAGCTCAGCCTGTCGGCTCACAGCGGCGTGTTAGATGTGTTGAGATTGGGCCTTGACGATGTTCACCTCAGAAATCTTCAATGCTGAGGTCCTCTTCAGAGAGGATTGTTCCCCTGACGAGTTCATTGACGTGATTGTAGGCAACAGGGTCTACATGCCGTGCCTCTACGTGAGTATCTCAGATACTACCTTCTGCCGCGCCAAGCATCTCCACTCTTTGCTGAAGGAAACACTGAGTCTTCCTGGTCCCTAAAGCAGTAACGATTTGGGGTTTAAGAGTTGGAAAGCACAGCTCAACAGGGAGCTTTTTATCAGCTCTGCTGGTGCGGCTGTGCTCTGTGTGTGTTCCCTGTGCCCTCTTGTGGCTGGCTGCCGGGTAGCAGCGTGAGCTGCACCTCCTGGTGGCACAGGGTTTGCTCCCACCCTGCGGAGCCTCCGGTTCCTGTGCTGCAAGCTCTGCGCTTGGGTTTTCACTCCTGGTCTCTTGTGCCAGAGGTCACTTAACGGCTCTATTTGATAGCGACTGGGTCTGTAGTGAAATTCAAGATGCTGGAGAAAGCGTTGCACGTCATCCCAAAGGGAGAACTTTACAAGGCCCAAACTTACATTTACGCTTCTGAATTTTGACAGTTTATTTTACTAAGAGGCTTGGCCCTGGCTGACAGGATCTGAATTTCTGTTTCAGATGCTGGAGCTACCTTGTTCCACCTACATGTGTGTCTCTTACTTCCTTACAGTGTCGCTAAATTGTCTTCCTAAAGGCTATGTTGTTTTTCCTTTGACTTAGGTTTATAACAAGATTGACCAGATATCTATGGAGGAAGTAGATCGTCTTGCTCGGAGACCCCACAGTGTTGTAATCAGGTAGGAGCCTGTCACGCTGCCTGATGCACCGGCGCAGATGGTGTGGTGGTTCATTTCATACCCCTTTCTCCAGCTTCTCCCAAGAAAGGGCTTCTCCCAGAGCTGCCTGCGGCTGCGGGGATGAGAAGCAGAGCTGCTGTGCAGCTTTTTCCAGGCTTCCCTTCCTCGGTGGTGCAGGCTGCTTGGCTTCTCCATGCTGTCTGCAGGCCAGAGTAAGCCAGTCTGGCTCGTTTCCTTAGAAGTGCTGATATATCTGACTGGGGCTTTGCCACTCCAAAGCTCCTTGCCCTTTTGAAAGCCATATTTATTTCACCTGGTGTTTTTCTTTTCCTGGTCTTGGCAAAGACTTTTCCCCTTGTTCCCTAGCACTTTAATAAGACATTTCACCTTGTTCTTCTGGAACCCTAAATCACAATGGCAGTAAACACATAGATGTTCCTGGTGTTTTGCAGCTGTGGCATGAAACTGAACCTGGACTACTTGCTGGAGAAGCTCTGGGAATACCTGGCACTTACCTGCATCTACACCAAGAAACGAGGACGTAAGTGACCATTAGCAGAACAGAAGTTTTTGAAAGGCACAAAGGGCTGCTGCTCATCAAAGGCAGACAGGCTGCCAGTGGGGCTTGGATGTGTGGCTCTCCGTGATCTCTTGTGTCTCAAAATGCTGTAATTGTGCTTTCCCTAACCAGCTTTCAGCTTTTGGGAAATGCTTTCTGTTCCATGTGATCCAGCCATGTGTACGTCCCACCACAGCCCTCCTATTCTCTCTGCGTTAGAAGAGCTGAGTTTTCGTAAGGCTTTGCGTGCTGATATAAGGAAACAAAGTTGGCAAGTTCGTGGCCTGCTTCCTTATTATGCACGCTTTGTGATGAACTGGTCAGCCCATCACTACCCAGAAGAGGCCTCCTGTTGCCGCTCCGAGAGGTTTGGTGGTTTCCTGTGCCGGGCTCCTGAGGCTCAGGAGTGCCTTTGATCCTCCTTGTGCTTTATAATTCACTTGCAGCTCCTCCCAGTGCTGAAGGCCTGTCCGTAACCTGTTCCTGTTCGTCTGTGAACAGCTGCGACTCTGAACTTGGGTGGATGTATGAGGAGATCAGGGACTTTCTATGAGCTTGTTAAAATATGAAATCTCAGGGATTTTACAGAAAAATGCAGCGTGGTTTAGTTTACTTGAGCAGGTGTATTTTGCCTTGGGTGGTTTTGTTTGTCCTAAGTCAAGTATGAACTGACCCGGTGCTTTCAAGTACCCAGATACCTGTTCTGTCTGGGAGCTGGAAAGCGTAACCAGAGGAGGAATTTGGGAGTAGTAAGCACAAAGCAATGTGAGATGATGTCAGCATGTTAGAAAACACTTGATGGAAACCCAATACTTTTCTCCCCCCTCTCCTGCTTCTCCACAGAGAGACCAGACTTTACAGATGCCATTATTCTACGGAAAGGGGCCTCCGTGGAGCATGTGGTAATTTCTCTGCATCTTTTATGTTTCCTTGTCTGCAGAAGGCAGGTTCCTCTTGGAGCCTGCTATGATTTGTGCTTCATAAAGCTCGGGATATGTCAATGTGTAGCTGGGCTTCTCCTTTTATTACCTTTGCTGATTCCATCTGCCTTGGGTTTCTTTCCTAGCTGCTGTGGAAGGTTAAAAATAAATTACTTAATGCAGGCCAGTGGAAAAGCACATGGAAGCAGTGGAATGTGTACTGGTGATTCCCGTGTGTCTGTTCTGTATTCTTTCAAGTGCTGTTAACTGGCTTCTAAAGCCACTATTGTAATTTCTGGCGTAGACCTGAGTTGCTTCTAGTTCCTGGATATTGAGCCAGTTTTTTGCAAAGTAGTGTCATTGCACTGCCTCACGTGCTGTCTGTCTGTCTTGCAGTGCCATCGAATTCACAGATCATTAGCCAGCCAGTTCAAATATGCCTTGGTGTGGGTAAGTGTTTAACAGCAAATGAAATCCCTGTCGTCGGGTGTCTCTGGCTGGTCTTCTCCTAACCCTTCTCCCCCTTTTGCTTTAAAGGGGACAAGCACAAAATACAGCCCTCAAAGAGTGGGCTTAACCCATATGATGGAGCATGAAGATGTCATTCAGATCGTAAAGAAGTAACCCTCTTTGCTGGTGCCTGGCCTTGTTTTAATCACTAGAATTGGAACTGACCACATAAAAGCAAAACAAAACCAAAAAAAAAGATAAGAAAAGAAAAAAAAAAGGAAAAAGAAAAAGGGAGACGTGTTCTACAGCCAAGAAAGCTTCTGTGAAGCTCCTTCTCTTGGAGAAAGGCAAAAAATGAGGCTATTGTACTCGCAGGTGGGGATGGGGAAGACGGGTTTCCATCTTGCAGCATTTCAGGTGATGTAATGTTTCTTAAAAATAAAAAAGGAGCCGGTTCTAGGACACAGTTCCCCCAGGCAGCAATGTCCTGCCCCCAGCGGGGTTTGCGCATGGGTCCATGTGTTAACCTACCAGTGGCTTGCTTAACCAGTGGGAAGGTTATGGGTTGTGTGAAGGAATCTGGCCCTCTGCTTTGGGATGGGGAAGCCAGGGCTGAGAGAACATTGCTGATGCTTTGCTGCCTATCCATTCACTTAATTTAAGCATTGGTCTGAAACCAACAAGCTTGTCCCTCCCCTGCTTATTGGACACTTTGTCTCTCTAGCTTTCACCGTTGGAGGCTTCAGTCTCTGCGTCTGAGACAACCCCTAGTGGATTTGTAATGGTCCCACCTCAATTAACATTAAAATGTGGCACTCTGTGCCTCTCCTTAGCTCTGCAGGAGGGTTTATAGGACATCCTGGTCCAACTGATACTGAGAGAGACGAGAAATGAAACCTTGTAAACGAATGATTAACTTGGCCAAACTGCAGCAGGGTACGACCAAAGAGCCATAGTCTGCAGTGAGGATTCACTTCTGGCATATCACTCGTCCGAGGAGCTGTCTTGGGAGTTTCCTCCTTCGCTCTTGTCCTGCCCGTTACTCCTCTAGAGTGTTGCTGAGGATCTGCTTTTTTGCTCAATAATGCCCCTGAATTCCAGTATCAGCTCTTTGAGCTCAAAGTACCATCCCATGCCGTGGGTTTTACCCCAGCCCTGTTAAACATTGTTGCTTGTCTGGATATTTTTCATCAGAAATCTGGGATTTTTCTAATCATGCTTTTTCATTGAACACTGATGCTAAACAATTCAGAGTGCCTGATAGAGAACAGCTCTTTCCTTCTGGGATCAAGAGTTGCCAATAGCTTTTATTTTCTTTCATTGAAAAAGGGTTCGGTCTGATGTGGATTTTTAACTGTGAGGACAGGTCTGATCACAAACCTGTCTGAACAGGGCTCCTTCCCTCTCCTTTGTGCTCCTCCCCACCCCTCACAAACTGATCGAGCAGAAATGGAAGGATTATTTTATTTGAGAAAATAAAAGTTGCTATTTCATGTGAGCTGTAGGTGTCTGCCTGCAGTGGGTACACGATTTGGTGTGTCTCTTTTTTACCTTTGGCCACCTGAGGAATCCTGGATGCTGTTGCGGGAGGGAATAGATTGTGAAGCAGCTGCAAGAGGGTTCTGATGCTGGAGGGGACTTGATGAGGTGTGATGGGAGATAAATAGATATTATACACAATACCCGAGCTAGGAAGGTGACTTTGAACTCTGTAAGTTCCCTTTCCTGTCCCTGGCTTTGTTCACAGCTGGAGTGCAGAGCAAATCCCGGCCGTGGTGACAGCTAGCAGAGAATGAGCTCCAAATTAGCCGCATTCTGCCTGAGCTGGCTGGAGAAAGCAGGCGCTTCTCTGTGTGAATTGGGTGGGATGCCGTTCCAGCACATTAACTTGCCCTTTAAATTTCCTGTGAAGGTTGCACTGGCAGAGCTGCCCGCACAAAGAGTTCTTTTGGTTTAATTTTGTCCCCAAGTTTCTGACTTTTCGCTCCAAGCCCAGGAGCCTGCCAAGGCCCAGCATGCATGCGGGCAGCCGGCGCTGCTGACTGGGCTTCGTCCTTAGGCCGGGCAGCGTGTGGAGTTGGGGAGATGGTTGACGCTTGCCGGAGGCTGAAACGCATGGCGTTACCTGCTAAAGCATGTCCTTGGTTGGTTAGTGCCTGCCTCTTGGTGTGTGTGGGTTTCAAGTTCGTTAGTCTAGCATGCCATTGTTAAAACCCCCTCTGTCTAATTAGCCTTACTCTTCATGTAGGAAATTGGGCGTTTTACCCGGTTCAAAATGAACTGATACACGATTAAATTTGGAATGGCGATGAAGTAAAAATAGTTAAGCCAGAAGAAGCTAACTTTTTTTTTTTTTTTAGTGGGAGTAGCTTTTTTCACAAGCAAGTTTATAGCTGTATTTGAAACTGTGTGCTTTTAATTGCAGCGTTCATTCTTCCAGACGGCTTCCCTAATTGTTCTGCACTAACGTTAAAAGCTGCAAACACCGCAGTTCGGTGCAGGAGCAGGTTTGCCTGAAGATCTTTCTGAATCTGGAGAAAGCAAGGTGCTAAGGTTTCGGGGGAAAATCTGCTGCCACGTTAGTATCGTACTGGAGCTTCCTGAGGTTTATGGAATTAGCCAGACCCCTCGTTTGCTCCGTGGGGGAGCTAGCTAAGGGAGATGTGCTCAGAGCCTCCTTGCTGAGTGTTTTTTGGAGAAAGGCTTCCTTCTCTCTGGGAGGATGGGGGGCAGTTGCAGGCAGGAGCTGTGGGTTTGCCCCCCTCAGAGCGCAGCGCGCTGCATTTCCTCGGCTGTGCGAGGGGAGGCTCGGCTGGACGGTGCTTGGAGGAAGCCGCCCTCAGCAGCCTGGCTGGTGGTCTGCTCTTGTGCGCCGCAGCCCCCTGCCATTCCTCTGCTCCTTCAGCCAGCTCCGCTTTCATTAGTGCCGTGCCCGGCTCCCGGAGGGCTGCACCCATCCTGCGCTGTCCCTGCGCCTCGCTGGCACGGTGCAGCCCTGCGTCGCTGCTGAGCAGCGCTCCAGGTGTGAAGCAGGGTGGATCGGCTTCGATACAGTCCATCAGCCACCCTCCATCTAGTCCTGGAAGCAGCAATGGCCCGAGGCGTGCTCTGTTTAAAATGCCTGTTCCAGGCAATCAAGCAGGTTTGATTGGCTGAACACTCCTTTTATAATTTAATTTAGTCAGGAATCGTTTGCAAAGTAATAAAAAGAGACTGACTCCAAATACATTCATTTAATTCAATGAGAGACAGTTACTGCGGCGGGCTCGCCTCAGCCAGCTTCTCTCAGCCCATCACGCTGACATCTTAAAGCGCTGCTCAGGGCTGTATATAAGAGTCACGATCCACAGTGACAGCTTAATTGTTTCAAATGCTGACAAGGGTCACCCCAACCAGGCAGCGCGCATTGTGCGGGGCTGGCTCGGGAGGCTGCGGCGAGGAGGATTTATGGCTGGCAAATAGTTTTGAATTCCTCTGGTTGCGCCTGCTAAATGATGAACCTGCCCCTGGGGGATTGGGGCTATTGATTGTAATTTGCAGTTAAGCCCTTGCTTTCTGAGGAATCAGCATAATAAATACCCACCGCATTACAGCGGGGATGTGTCTGCGTGGAGGAAAAGGGAGCGGAGGTTTTCCTGGCTGGGGCGGTGCTGTGCCTGCAGCAGGATGCTCTCCCTGCCCATGGGTTTGGGAGAGCCGCGGGCTCCGTCGCTGCAGGAAAACGGTCCCCAGTTTGGTGTGGTGCGGGAGGAGGAGAGGAGGAAGGTTTGGGGCTCTTTGCCCTGCTGATCCCGGGTGCTTTGTGAAGGCGGGTGGAAACACGTTCCTCATCCCGAGGAGGAGAGGACAGTCCGGTGTTGTCGGGGTGATGGGTGTCTGGATCCCTTCTCCCTGCCCGACCTGGGGAGCTGGTTGGTCCCAGCTCTACTTTGGAGAGGGGTGTGAGGGGGAGTGTGCGTGTCCACCCCCGTGTCCCTGTGATTTCTTCTGCTAAATTTGGCTGTGTGGCAGGGCTGTTTCCTGGCTGTTCGCATCTGGGGTTCGTGACACTGAGAGGTGGCGCAGATCTACGTCCCGGGAGGGAAGGGGCTGCGGGGCTGTCCAGCCATGGCCATGTCACCGGGGGAGGAAGGGACAAGGACCAGAGCTGGCTGCCCCTCACCCCTCCAGCCGCTCCCTCCCTGACGCTCCCCAGCTCTGCAGAGGGAAGATTAGCTCCCGTCCCTCCGCTCATGAGTAGAGATGAGAATAATAGCAGTCATCAAATATGCATTGGATAGCAGCAGCCTGCAGCTGCCGTGCTGCAAATATGGTCCTGCGGCTGCCGGGGGAGTGACGGTCCCTGGCGGAGAGCAAGGCCGAGAGCACGACGCCGGCACAGCCGGGGGCTTCGGGCAGCAGTGGGCCGGCTTGGCGCCATGCAGGCCAGCTAGGCTCCCCCAGGTGAGTGGCTGCAAGTCCCCCAGCCGGGTGGCACGTCCCTTGGGATCGCAGAGGCCGCAATGGGAAGGAGCAGGGAGGGACCTTTGTGTGCGATATTGGTCCTTATGCAAGTGCTGTGGTGTGGGGTCAGCTCCTCTGGGTCAGGGCACAGGGCCACCCCTCGTTTCTGGTTGTTCCCACCTGCCTTCTTGCTGCCTTTAGCCCCCCTTTATCTAACCTCCTGCCTCCCACCTTCCCCACAGTCCCAGCATTCCCGCTGCCCTCCAGAGCCGAGCTTTCTCCCCTAAACACCCCTCCTTCCCCAAGGAGCTTCTACCCCATGTCTCCTGCCACCCTCTTCCCCAAATTCCTTTTACCCTGGGGTTGTTTTCCCCCTGGAAAGCTGCCTGGCCCTGCAGCCGAGCTCTGCGGGGCTCCTGGGCTCAGCTCCGGGGCGAGGGCGCTGGGCTGTGACCTGGCTCCGAGGCCACCAGCCGGCATTCCTGGGTGCACGCCAGCGCTGAGCCCAGGACACCTCGCAGCCAGCTGGTCTCTGCTTCCAGCATTTGTTCCGGCCTCTCTCCTCCAGATAGCTGATGCCACCCTCACGGGCAGCTCTTGGTGTCAGGCAGCAGCCGGCAGGCAGGGACATGGTACGCGTCCCCCAGGAGATGCCCCCCCGCCTTCAGTTTGGGGGAGAGAACGGGACAGGGTGGAAATGAGCAGACAGTTCAGGGGTGTGACGGGTGCTCGGGATGGCGAGGAGAGACCCCCTCTGGTGCCTCGCGGGGCTCGGGGGACCGTGCTGCTCTCACATTGCCCGTTGCTGGAAGGGTCCAGCATCCCTGCGTTCCCGGCATCCCCGTGGCTGGAGCGGGGAGATCTGTGGCAGGGCTGCCCCACCTCCACACGCATGTTTAAAAGTGGGTGCACGATGACACAGAACTGGTGACGGGGAAGGAGATGGGATGAGAGATGCCGTGGCCAGGAGGTGGAAATCCCATGAGGAATGGCCACGGTGGGGCCAGTATGGCACGGGGCCCCACTCCGGCTGTAACTGGAAACAGGCTGTAAGCAGACCCGGGGCCAGCTGGTGACCGCAGACCTGCCTGGAGACGGTGGAGCTGCCGCCCCGGGAGCTCTGCCCTGCCGATGCCGGTGCTCCAAAGGTACAGTCCTGGGCAGCCGCGTGTCGTGCCGGGCTGGGGCGGGCAAAGCAGAACCTCGGTGGCCAAAGCCTCCCTCCCCTTTCCGCACCCAGCCCTGGCACAGCCCCGTCTGCGGTGGTGGGACAGGGGCTGCCCTGGGACGTGTCCCTGGGGCGAGGTGGCTTTCCATGCCTCAGCCGTGTGGCTGGAGCCGTTCAGGGGTGGCGGGGTCAGAGGAAGCTCTGGGCATCTTCTTCCAGAGCCCTGGTCTCCATCACCGCCCCAGGGAACCCCTCACTGCCAGCTTTTGCACCCGGGGTCCCTCCCTTGTCCTGCTGCTGGATGTAGCTGAGCCCAGACACCCTGGAAACAGCCACCAAGTGGCGGTGCCTCATGGTTTGGATTCATGGCTGTGAGTTCCTCCTCTGACCCCGGGCGTCTGCCACCATCCCTCTGCTCCTGGGCACAAACGCCCCTTTCCCAACTCTGCTGTGCCAAAGGCGGGTGGTGAACACTGTGCCCAGGGATGAAGGAGCTGGGGAGGTGTGGCGGAGCCCAGGATGGGGGCTGGAACCATGGGAGAGCCCATGTGTGGGGTGAAGCCAGCTGGGCTGAGGCCAGGCTGCGCCGTCTCTCTTGCTCTCCCTCCATGTCTCCTCTGGGAGAGCCCTCACGGCAGGCAGGCGCCACGGGCACAGCCACGGCGACAGCGCAGGGAGCTGTGCCAGCACCGCTGGTCCCTCCTGTCCTGCCCGGCTCTGCCGAGGGTGGCTGGGACAGAGGTAGGGACCACCGAGGGCAGCGGGATGGAGGTGGGGACCTGCAGCGGCTTCTTGGCAGCCAGGTGTCCCCTTGCTCCCCAGCAGCCAAGGAAGGGGCTGTGTCCATGGTGGTTCCCCACCACATCATAGTGCCCAGGTGTCGCTCCCTGCACCCGTGCCAGGAGGAGGGATGGTGTGGTGGTGCGGGACAGGCTCCTGCCTGCGGGCAGGGCAGGCTGCGCCGGCCCCATGGGCATGGTGGCAATGGCAGACCTGTGTGTGGACCATGCCAGCGCCACGGCAGGGGTCCTGCAAGGCGACGCTCCCCACGGCTCGGGCTCTGCTGATGCTCTTTTCCCACTGATCCCATGTTTGTGTCACCCCATAGACCCTCCTGGTACCTGCTGTGTGCCTCCCCTCCTGCTCCATCCCCTGCTCTCCCTGCAGCTCCAGGGCAACTTCCCTCCATGCAGACCCCACCGGGGTGTCTCCATCCCAAAATAATGCAGGGAGGAGGCCAAATCCATCAGGTCACAGCTGATACCCCCTGCACTACCAATGTGACAGGGAGGGACCAGGCTGGGGAGAAGACAGCAGTGTGGGGTGCCAGCCATGGGGCTCTCCTGGTCCTGGGGGAGGCCAGTGGGTTCAGTCCAGCGACTGCTGCTGGTTCTCAGGTTTCCCCAGCTGCTGCACAGCTGGATGCTGATGCTGCTCCTCCTCTGGGTCTCCCCAAATGCATCCTGCGAAGGGACGGAGTAGGTGCTGCCCCCGCAGGTGATCCGCGCAGGGCAGCAAGTTTCCCAGCACCGCTCCTTAAACTTTCATGAACCTGCAGCCGCAGGATTCCAGCCCTGGCATTAACATTTGATGTGGTCACCCTGTGTCTGGGCACGTGTGTGCGCAAACGCCGCTGCCGCCGCCATGGGGCACACGTGTGGCACATGCAAACCCCCTCGCCAGCTGCGTGTGGGCACACGTAGCGCCCTGCCTGCACCCGCAGCCTGCGCGGCACAGCGTGGGGGGCACCCCTGTGGGCTCCTGGCTCCTCTCTGCTTCCCGGAAGGGCTGCAGGATTTGGTCTGGTGTTGGGGTTCCTCCTCCTGAGCGCTCCCCTTGGCTGCGCACCTGCTGCCGGGGCGGCACCTGCCTTGGGCTCTGCAAAATTGTCTCCTCTCTCTTGGTGCCGGAGTTTGGCTTTGCGGGGTCAAACGGGTCCCTGTGCTTCATCCTCCTCTGTGCTGGCCGGAGGAAGAAGTTGATTCCCCAGGGAGCTCCGCGGTGTGGGGAGGTGGCCGGGTCCACTTTTGGGGTGGTGACGATATTCTGTGCTCTCCCCTGTGGTGTCCTGCCAGGGGATGCTCCCCGTTCTGGGGTCCAGGCGCTCCCCTGCTCCCGCTGCGGGGGCTCTTTCCTGCTCCTTTGGAAAAGTCTTGGGGCTGGAGCGGCACATCCCTTACATTATTCATGCTGCTGCGAGCCCCAGCGGTTGGGTTACAGCTGGAGCCGAGCCGGCAGCACCGCGCTGCCTAACTCGTGGGGTGCCGCGGGAGGCAGGAGGCAGCTCCCGCCGGGCTGCGCCGGGGCTGCCGTCCTGCCGCCCCAGCGCCATGCCAAGCCGGGGGCCACCGGCGGCCACGGGAGCCACGCACAGGCACGTACCTTGCCGAAACCGGGTGCAGGTAATTACCCCCCCAGGGCAGGCTGTGGGGTTGGGAGCCGGACGGTGTGCCGGAAGCCGCCTTGTGCCGGCGTGGGGCATCATCTCCCAGGGCCCCGCCGGAGCATGAGCGCCCGCCACTGCCAGGATGGCTGGCAAGAAGGGGGAGCCCAAAAAGGATGCGGAGGCCAAAGGGAAGGGGGGCAAAGGGAAAGGGAAGGAGGGAAAGAAGGGCAAGAAGGATGCGCCCAGCGAGTCAGAGGAGACCTCGGACACGGAGCTGCTGAAGGCGGAGGAGAGCGAGGAGGTGGAGGTGGTGGAGGTGGTGGAGGAAGAGAAGGAGAAGGACGAGGAGGAGGTGTCTGCGGAGGAGCCCAAGAAGGGGAAGGGGAAGGAGAAGAAGGGGATGCTCAAGGGGATGGTGGCAAAGAAGCCGGGCAAGGGGAAGAAGGTGCAGGTGGAGGCGGAGGAGGAGGAGGAGGGTGAGAGCAATGCCGCGCCATCCAAGAAGAACCTGAAGGGCACCTCCAAGCTGGTGATGGGGCTGGCAGCAGACAATGCCAAGAAGAAGAAAGGGGCCAAGGGTGTAGAGGCCAAGGGCCAGTCCAAAGCACCAGCGGAGCCTGGCCTGGCTGAGGAGGAGGAGGAGGCGGCAGCAGCGCCGAAGGCCNAAGGGGATGCTCAAGGGGATGGTGGCAAAGAAGCCGGGCAAGGGGAAGAAGGTGCAGGTGGAGGCGGAGGAGGAGGAGGAGGGTGAGAGCAATGCCGCGCCATCCAAGAAGAACCTGAAGGGCACCTCCAAGCTGGTGATGGGGCTGGCAGCAGACAATGCCAAGAAGAAGAAAGGGGCCAAGGGTGTAGAGGCCAAGGGCCAGTCCAAAGCACCAGCGGAGCCTGGCCTGGCTGAGGAGGAGGAGGAGGCGGCAGCAGCGCCGAAGGCCCGGGTGAAGCGGAGCCTCCGCAGCACCTCCAAGCTCTTCCTGGGCTTCAAGAAGCTGGGGCTGCGGCGGCCTAAGAAGGGGCAGTTCAAGAACACATCCCGCTTCTTCTGGGGGCTGCAGAAGCACAGCACCAAGAGGAAGAAGAAGAAAAAGAACAAGGCGGTGCTCAAGTCCACCTCCAACCTGATGGTCCGCTTCAAGCGCGTGGGCAAGAAGAGGAAGGAGGCAGCCAGCAGCTCCCCACCAGCGAAGCCATCTTTCCTGCTGCTGCGGCGGGGTGGGCAGGTGGCCGAGGACAGTGCATCCCTCTTCCGCCGGCGCCCGGAAAGGAAATTCAAGCCACGGGCGCAGGTGCTGAGCAAGGCGGCCGCCGCCACGGGCTGGCTGGCCAGAAAGGTGCTCTCCCGGCGTGGGCGGCTGGTGGGGGGCAGCCGGGCGGCCGACACAGCCTGGCTCTCCCGGATCGGTGCCAGGAAGCTGCCGTTCCCTGCGGAAGACGAGATCCTCAGGCACCGGGCCAACATGAAGCGGATCCCTGGCAGCAACGGGCTGTCAGCCCCGGGCACCGCACGGCACGGCCAGGAGAGGCCTGGCAGCATGGTGCGGCGCCCATCCCGGCGGCGCTCCCAGCGCGCGCCTGTGGAGCTGCCAGTGCAACGCTATGGGTGGGCTGAGGAGGAAGATGGAGCCTACAGCCGCCGGCGTGGCTACTCCAAGGAGGAGGATGGACCCTATGGCTCCCGCCGTGGCTATGCCAAGAAGGAAGATGGACCCTACGGTACCCGGCACGGCTACGCCAAGGAGGAGGATGGAGCCTATGGTCCCCAGCATGGCTACGCTGAGGAAGATGGAGCCTACAGCCCCTGGCATGGCTACACCGAGGAAGAGGATGGAGCCTATGGCCCACGGCACGGCTACGCTGAGGAAGAGGAAGGCTACATCCAAACCCCAGCCTACCCGGCAGGGTATGGCTTTGAGGATGCAGTGCCAACCCCCTACGCTGACTACCCTGGCTACGAGGCAGAGGACGAGTATGGCTTCTATGGCGGGTTTTGGGAGGAGGGCGACCTGCCGGGGCACCACTATGGCTACGTGGAGCTCGAGGACGAGGAGCCGTTTGGTGGCAGGTCCCCCCCCGCCCTCTATGACCCTTACAGCAGCGACCCGGAGTACGGCGAGGAGGCGGTGGGGCCCTTTGGCTATGGGGGGGACCCCTATGAGGACTTTGGGGAGCCCCTTGCTGGAGGGTACCCGGGGGGCGAATACCCCGAGCATCGCATCCAGTACAGCGAGGGGGGGTGGGCGCCGCACGCCCAGTCCTCCTGCAATCCCTATGCCCTGGCCCTGGAGGAGATCACCGAGGCCGAGGAGCCTGAGGAGTGGGAGGAAGAGGAGGAGGAGGATGGAGAGTATCCCTTCTCCATCCTCAGCGCCTCCTCGCTCCGGGGTATGCGGGAGACCCTCTCCTCCAAGCTCTCCCTCAATAAGAAATTCAGGCTCTTCCCCCGGCCCCAGGTCAAGCTTTTTGGCAGGGACCGCCTGGACGTCCCCCTCCC